>JAQZBX010033085.1:7875-25647 GCA_029593785.1 Cabassous unicinctus | reverse complement strand
CCAGTGAATTGTGTATTTTAGTGTATACATGGGTTTGCGTGTATTGGGTTGGGTTGGGTTGGATTGGGTTGTAATAGAGAGGTGGGAAGAGGGAATTAATTACGCAAATTAGTGCTTGTCAACATCTGAAAGAAGGTTTAAGCCAACCTCAACAGGCCTACTAGTAATGGGCCTATAAGAATTTAAACAAATTCAGCTTATTCTTTTGACACTTCAAGGAAATCATAGAAAAGCCTGGAGCCCACAAATAAGTGGTATATTAACTTCTTTCCAACGGTTCTCTGGGGGATAAGTTAGTCCAAATAAGGAATTTGTCTAAATAATTAAAACTTATCCCAGTGAAACCATTTAAAAATAGTTGAGGATAAAAATCTTTCAATAATACCTCTTAAATAGAATATACACCAGATAAAACATTACTAGAAAACTTTTTCTCTTATGCAGTAGCATTCCTATCTTCTGCATGGATGTTGCTTTAGATCAGAGGTTGGCAAGCGATGGTCCATCTGCCTATCTTTGTAAATAAAGTTTTATTGGAACACTGCCACACTTTTCATTTGTGTATTTTCTATGTTTTCACACTACAATGGCATAGTCGTGACAAAGACCACATGGACCACAAAGCTACATTTACTCTCTGGCCCCTTTCAGAAAAAGCTTGCAGATGCCTGCTTTAGTTCTTACTTCTCATTATGACAAGTGACTCTGTGAGTGCTAGCTCCCCATTTTGTTCAACTGAAAACAAAGAGCCACTCTTTTTAAACATACTAAAGTATGTTCCTTTGAGTGTTCTGCTACAGCGAGTGCAGGCTCCCAGATGCCTTTGTAGGTTCCTGCTAAAGTCTTGACTACATTTGGTTGAGGAACATAAACATCTGACTTTGGATAAGTGAGGTACTGCTGTACTTGTATCCTCTTCATCAGATGGTAACGTGAAAAATAGTAGTAAGAGGTCAGCTTACTTAAAACAACAAAGGGCAGTGAAGAGTTGAAAGTAAGGGGGCCTGCTTAGTGGAAAATGGATTTGGGAGGAGGTGCAGATAGTAAGTTTAAATCACTCTGCAGGACCAGTGGTGTTCCACACAGGTAAATATCCACAAGAAGAAAACTACTCCCCACTACCACCCTCCATCCACAGGGGCTACAAGAATTTAGAGTGGATTTATTTGCGAAGAGTTTAGCAAATATAAACACACCTACATCTCCCTACACAGATAAAGTGCCCCATCCCCAACATACAAAGAATGATCCCCCTCCGTTCTTGCACAAATATAAGCTCATTTGTGGTTTGAAGAGTGTGAAACGAGTACTCCCACAAACAGACCAAGAGAAAGCAAAAATAGAGTAGTGTGTATTTTTCAGTTTGTGGTCTCCTCTGGGTTTAAATACAAAGAGAGAGTTAACACAATGAATGACTGCATTACACCTGAAGGAGATGAGGAAACCAGATAACCTGCTGGAGTGTTTCTCTTTGACAGCCATTACGACACATGTACCTAGAAATATAATTTGGTTGGTTTTCAGGACACTTGTGTTGTTGTCACTTGAATTAGAACCATTAGCTACAATGCCCTGGAGTACCCAACTTCTTTCTGCCTGGGAGGAATGGGGAGGTTAGATGCGTGTGCCCTGTTTCATCTCCCCAGCTCACCAGCAGGTGAATAATGAGACTAGCTTTACTTTGAACATTCTCCAATGGCCAAAGAGCTGCTATTACAACACATTGGAGGAGATGGCTATTATGTTTATTGCTACGTAAAACTTTGTAGTTTGAGATGCCAACGATGAAGAAAGAAGCTTATCTATTTAGCTACTCCGGATTCTAGAGTAATTTGCTGTTCTTGCAGCCATGTATTAAGAAAGTGGCAAATTCAAAGGCTGTCATTTATTTCACTAATGGAATTAAAAATGAATGTGGTTCAGGGCAGTAATCAATGCCCTGCTTGCTGTGATGGATTATGGTTTGGCTAAATAGTATGACCTTTCATTATCTGAAAAAAATGCAATTTTCCAATGTCTTTACTGTTTTCTCTATAATGCCCCACACAAATACAACCTGTCATGTATTCAGCTTAAATAAACTTAGTGCTCATGAAAGGTGCTGGATTAACAACCCCAGAGTGAGATTCTTTATCCCTTTATTCCGTTATTCTTGAACATTTTTAGGGCTTTGTTCTTTTTTTGAGCTCCGTGCAGTCAATTCATTTGGTTATTTTTAATAAAAATCCTTTAGTAACGGGTAAGCATGTGATCCCTATTTTTTAAAAAAGAACTCTGAAACATGAAAGGTAAGGTATGCAGCCTGAGTCACAGAAAGAGGTGATTGAATTTTCTCTACCTCTCAACTTTGTTGTAGCTTCCTCAAATTCACTGCCACCATTAGGCTTGGGTGGTTGATGTGTGCTTGCTTGCACAGAATTTAGGAAGGGATATTCACAAATGAATTCGATTTCACAAATGAAATCAATCAGTTTATAAACAACAAACATAAAGACAGTCTAATGCTCAACATTTGATGAAAACCAAAAGTACAAATGTGATTTCCCAGAAAATGTCTACTTGAGACTGATATTGGAAAGAAAGAAGAATCAAAAAAAAGCTTGTGATTTGCCACTTTTTGGAAAAGATAATTGTTGACTTTAAGACACCAACATTTAAAGGGGGAAATATTAGATGCTGCATTCAAGTATACTTATTCTAACTACAACTAAAGAGGGGGAAAAAACAATTTTTCTTTGGGGATCTCACTGGTCTCAGATATTGGCTCAATAATATCCTTTATCACAATTTTTTCCCTAATCTAGATAATGTACAGATTCAGCATCAATAGGGCAAATAATTTGAGAAGACTTTCCTACATGATTGAGCATGTTTTTTTTAGAATCGTTAATAATTTTGTAGAAAAAAAAGAGGGGGAGGAATAGCTCATTTTAATTTTACTTAGAATAAGCCTTAATTATTAAAGTTTTCATGCTTGTTAACCGTATTTGTGAATTTTTTATTTATAACATTTACCCATTTATCAATTACAAGCTTAGTGCTCTCCAAATCAGTTTGGGCAAGGAATATTATAAGCTATATAATATATTATTATATATCAAGATTCAAAATATTTGACTATGGGGGGTGGATGTGGCTCAAGCAGTTGAGCTCCTACCTCCCACCCACATGGGAGGTCCCAGGTTTGGTTCCTGGTGCCTCCTGTAAAAACAAAAACAGGCAACAAGAAAAACAAATGAAAAATCAACTCAGGGAAGCTGATACGGAAATGAAAAAAAATTTTTTTTAATAATAAAAATATATATATATGTATGATACTGATTGTAAATATTTTTTCCTCCAATCTTTTTTTATTGTAAATATTTTAACAGCTTATTGTTTATCCTTTCATCTTGTTTATATAAAGAGGTTGTGGTGTTTAGAAACTTATTTATTTAATTTTATATAGTGAAATCTATCTTCTCCATTCCCATTTTTTCCATAACCTTTAAGCCTGAAAAGATCTCCTCCATTTAGGAATTCTATAAGTGCTCACTTAAATTATCTGCTTGGGTTTTTAATATAGAGTATGCAAGAAAGTTCCAGAGGTACAGCCTAGCTCTAACATAAACCTAAGACAGCCTCCCACACTTTCAACATTTAGGTGAAATACCAAAAGATGGGTGCTTTGTTTCTCATTTGATTTAAATGATTAAAAACTCAGACAAAACACAGGCACAGACACATATACATTCTCACTTAAAGGGTCATGAGGGAAAGCACTGATGAAGGGATGATTGAGTAGAGCATCACTAAGTCCCACATTTCTCCTTTATCACTTATCTTTGGACACTTTCCTAGAATACTATCTAGGTAAAAGATGTTCTCCTTGATATATAAGAATTTTTCCAAATGATATTCTACCTTTAGATTTAGGGGCCCCAAAATAAAAATAATCCCCAAGAAATTGAGCCCTTGCACTATATTTTTTTAAATGAGTGGCTTTTCAGCCCCCCATACTTTTTCAACTCCTACCCTCAAATTCACAAACTTCTTGGGTGGCATTTTACAAATTGTGTTTCCCTGACCCTGAGAGAACCCATGGGTTTCAACCCCATCTCTTATTTGGCTTCCAAAGTAATTTTTTCATTCTGACTCATTACCCATGTCCTATGTATGATGTTACTCACTTAATGAGCTGGTTAATGTTTCTAATGAACCACATAAAGAATGCCTCAACACATCTCTTCAGAAACAATTCCTCTTTAGTCTATGATCTCACTGGCTCCCAAAAGAAAAACTAAAGCAAGTCCCATCAGCACTTTACTGGGTATTTTCCAAGGAAAGAGAAGAAATAAGGAAAATGATGTGAAGTTTACAAAGAAAGATTCCCCCTCTCCCCTCTGAGACACTTAGTGCAAAACAACACATGAATAGAATTCCTTACTGATTTTTCCTAATGTGAAAAATAGTTTGTCCTTCATGCTTAGGTAAATACTAGCCAATTCAAGTAATCATTTTCCCCTGAAACTTAAATGAGTTCTTTTACTAGCGGAAAGATGTAAATCTGGCTGTAAGCCATAGGGAACACATTTAGAATGAATGAATGGGAGGCCTTTCCAGATAATAGTGAACCTAAAAGTGGAGTAGGCTTCCTTGGAAAACAGTGAGTCAAGAGAGTTGTTCCCACACAGGTGAATGATGGCTTGACAGAATTATTTGGGAGGGGATTCATTAGAAGCCTAGAAAAGTGTCCAACCCATGGTAGTAGGTAGACATTAAATATTTGACTTTTGAATGAAAGAAGGTTGAATAGAACAAAGGAAGGGGGAAGGAAGGAAGGCAGGGGAAAGAGAATGAAGGAAGGCAGGGAAAGAAAAGAAAAGAAAACAAGGAGGGAAAAGGAAGGAAGGAAGGAAGGGAGGGAAGGAGGGAGGGAGGGAGGAAGAAATGGAGGAAAAGAAGGGAGAGAAAGATGTAAAGGATGGAAGGAGGAGAGAGAAAGGAAGGAAGGGGATGGGAAGGAAGGAAGGAAAGAAAGAAGGAAGTGAGGGGGAGGGAGAGAGGGGGAGGAAGGAAGGAAGACTAGGAAAAAAAGGAAAAAGGTGGATGAAAAGAAGAGAGGAAGGAGAGAAGGATAGAGGAAGAAGAGAAGAAAAGGAAGGGGAAAAGGAAAAAGGGGGAAAGAAGGAAAACAGGAGGAAGGCAGAGAGGGAGGAAGGGAAGGCTGGAAGGCGGAGGATTCTGCATGTAGTTTGTTTCTACTGGAGTAGAAATTGACTGTAGCAGATTACATTATGTATCCCAGAAAAAAACATGTTCTTCATCTTAACCCACATTCATGTGAGTGTAAACCAATTGTAAATAGGACATTGAAGATGTTGTTTTTAATCAAGGTAGCTAACTGAATGAAGATGGACCTTAATCCAATATGGATGAAGTCCTTATAAGCAAAGGAAATTGGATACAGGAGAAAAAGCCACGGAAGGAGTTAGAAGCTTGGAATCAATGGAACCCAGAAGAGAAAGAAGAGGACATCTCCATGTGATAGGAAAACCAAGGGACTCAAAGGATTGCCAGCCCACCAGAATGCTGCCAACACCAAGAGGAAGCAAGCCTTCCAGCACCCAAAACAGTAAGACAATAAATTCCCATTGTTAAGTCAACCCATTATGCAGCCAGGACACTAAGACATTGATCCTGAACTTAGAAATCTGACTTTTATTCTTTAAAAGAAAGACAAGATTTAAAAAAACACATGTTTTATTTTTAGGACCCTTTAATTTCCTCAACAACTCCCCCACAAATTACAAAATCCAGCCTTATATGTTGCTTATATTTTTAAGCCATGTAATAAGAAAGTAAATAGCATCAATAGCATCTCATAATATTCTCCTTTCACAAATCGTTAGAGAAACAAATATATTTCTCTTCCCTAAGCCAATGGACTGTGCTTCTTTTATGATGATCATCTACTTAAATTAAATATTAGGTGAGTGAAGCACACGTAAGGAGAAGCTTTTCTTGAGGCCAGCTCTGCTGATGCTATTTCTCAGTAACTACATTAGGAAGGGCCTTCAACAAGACAACACATCAAATCCTTTGCCAAAAAAAGTTTTCTTTTTCATCCATTTATTTTTAGTAGTGCAGCTGGGAAGTCAAATGACTAAGTAGACTGCTAGACTCAAGGCAGAAAAATATAAAAGCACTTGAGTAACTATTTTATTAAGATCCCACATTTCAAGCGTAAGAATTCTGAAAATTCTGGCAGACCCTGGTCTAGTGGTCTGAGGTTGTCTTACCTGCCATGTGGCCAATGAGTGTACCCCAAAAAGCTGCAAGGATGGAGGCAAGTCACTTGCATTGTTCTGTGCCCAAGGTCTCATGTTTGTAAAATAGGGGTAACATCTGTGCCCTCTCTATTCTCAAGAATTAGTTCTTAAGATGCAATTGAAATATAAGATATATAAATGCTCAGGAAGTTTCAATGTGTGTGTGGAAGGAAGAGTGGCCCAAGATAAGATTTTTGGTTCTAAAAAGTTTAAAAGTGTGCCATTGAGCCTTCCTTATTTCCACCATTTCCTGTCCTCTCCCTCATCTCCATTTCCCTCACTATCACTATTTCACTAGTCAGAATGAAAGTTAAACTAGTAATTTCCACCAAATCCATCACAATGATTTGAAGAAATACGGAGCAGATAAGGTTTCAGTGTGTTTTACTGGTACACAGCAGGACCAAACAAAGCACTGGTTATGAAAATGTTTTCAAGCACAATTCTGCTTCTCTTCTAGACCTTTTATATTGGATGCATTGATGTGTAATTCAGAACATGGTTTGTGAGTGCCTGGAAAAAAATGGATGATCCCTAGGAGCCAACACAATTTCACCAAGAAAAGGCTTTTTTTCCTTTGTCATTAGTACTACTGGCCTGAAAAGTTATGATTACAAACATTTTGAAAGAATATCTTTGAGAACAATAAGGAGAAATAAAGGTACATTTATATAGAGGTAGTCTTTAGCTGACTATACCTACCCCAAGAGTACCAGTCAGGGTAGTCAACTTGGTGGAATGTCTTAGGACTTTCAATCTATAAATGATTTTTATTGTTGTTGTTTTTTTTGTTTTTGTTTTTTAGAATGTACCGGGGATTGAACCCAGGACCTTGTACATGAGAAGCACACCATCAACCACTGAGCTACACCCGTTCCTTCACTGATTATTTAAATGAAGCTATATGAAGGAATGTGTTAAATTTGAAAAATCCCTAATATTAAGGAAATGCACTCAGTTAACTTTCTGAGTCACCGTCACAAGTCTAATTCTATAAAACCTACTAATATCTTTGTCACGTCTATTTACTTGGAATTGAGTATTGGTCATTTCCCTATACTTCTAGTATCTTTTTGTTGCAAGAGATTATACATATAATAGCACTCTCTAAACAGTTAAGATGTATATAAAAATAAGGTATTATTTATTAATAAAACATGTGTTCTCTAAGACCCAGGCAAGAAGTTAGCCATTGAATACACAAAGATGAATACCAACAGCCTTTGCCAACAGGTTGCTTAGAGTATGTGTTACAATATTCTATATCAGGTATGTTACATTCAGCATACATTATTTAATTCTCAAAAAGCATCAAATGTTGTTATTTTATTTTTCCTAACTTTTAGATGAAAAATGTAAAGCTCAGAGAAGTTAAATAATTTACCTAAGTCATTCAGCTAAGAAATTTCAAAGCTGGAGTATAAACCTTAGATTATCTAACCAAATTTTATCCTTTCATTTATTCTGCTATACCTCTTTTTTTTTTTTTTTTGTTAGGTACCAGGGGCCAGGGATTGAACCCAGGACCTTGTATGTGGGAAGTCAGTGCTCAGCCACTGAGCCACATCGGCTTCCCTGAATTGGTTTTAGCATTTGTTTTGCTTGTTGTTTGTTTTATTGTTGTTGTTTTTTCAGGAGGCACTGGGACCTGAAGCCAGGACCTCCCCATGTGGGAGGCAGGCACTCAGTTGCTTGAGCCACATCCACTCCCCAATCCTTCTATACTCTTAACCAGCCAGCATCATCTGAGATTGTAAGCTTGGTATTTTTGCATTATTAAGCATATTCATAAAGTTATTTGCCCTCATGTTTAAAACAAAAGACTGAAAAAGAAAATCAAGGTAAATGTTTAAGCAGGCTAAGAAATGTATAAATCCCCTGTCAAAAAATAATAAAAATTCAATTGGAATAACAGTAAAACAATATTAGGGAACTGGTAAAATATGGATCATTTCTGGTTCTTTCAGAGTGGATACAGACCGCCCTATACATATCATTTATTGGTATTTTCAAATGGCTGTGTAAAGCAATTTTTGGAACTGTTTGGTCTTCACTCAAAAACTGTTTTTGAATCTCAGTAGACACAATTCCAGTTCTTGGGTTGAAAAAGATTCTTTTATTTCCCCACTTACTATAGACCTGGTTTTCTAAGAGGCAACTGGGTTAATTGCCTTGGCATCAAACTCTACCACCTGCTTTACAGTGAAAACCCAGCACAGGGTGTGGTTCAAGGAGATGTGTAATATCTCAGTAACCACCTGAACAAAGCAGTTTTCAATGTGCATGTGCTTTTGATATCAAAAGAATGTCCCTAAGAAATCCACATGATAAAACTAAAAAATAACTCCTACAGTTTGATTACAGAAGTAGTTCATTTTTATAAAGTAAGTACTATAAAATAAATTAGAAGTTTCCAAGACAAGGGAAGATAGTAAATGCCAGATTCTAAGAATTGCCTCCTGTTTGTCTTTTCATATTATTCGATATTGATTTTACCTTTAAACCTTCCTCCACAAGGTAAAGAGAGGCCCTGTTTGCATTGAAGATTCTATTTCCCTTATTTTCTGTGCAATTTACCTGGAAAGCAGCATTATTAGAAGCAGTTCTTTCATTTGGAAGTTTACAAACATAGAGGAAGAATTTTTTCTATGAATTAATGGTAGGCTGGCCTTTAGAAATGGCATGAGCACAAACTTTTTAGTTTAAATGTTTAGCATCTTGTGTTATGAAAATGTCTCCTGATGTTTACTGTTAAATGATTTCTAACATAGGGATACTTAAGGAAATGTATCTTTAAATTATTCGAGAAAAACTCAAGAAATGTTGAGTACCATTTTTTTTTCCAATAATTAAGCATCTGCGGAGATGCTTTACCTATCTAGAAAACTTCAGATTTTCCAAATGTAGAGTGTTTATCAGGAATCAAATATAAATCATCTCTCTATGGCAGCTGGGTTCTTAATTTTACAGATGAGGAGATGATGGTATCAAGATCATGGCCAAAGATCAGAGGTGACTCAGTGGCAGAAGTTGGACTAAAGAGCTTGTACCGAGTCTGGACTCACCACATTATGGAGCTCCAATTGAGCCTTAATGTCTCACAAAATTTTAAAAGCTTCTTTTCTTATATAATAATAGTAATTCTGAGGTAAGACAACTGAATTAGAAACTCAACCTCATATTATTAGAGTGAGCTAATAAAATGGTTAATTGGCCAAAGTTATATTGTAGGGAATAGTTTAATTTTCTGAAATTTGACCTGGCTAATTAGAAATGGATGGTTCCAAAACACCTTAAGTACCTTCTCACTCACACAAACTCATTATTGTGAAAATGGCCTTGATGACTTTAAAAACAACTGACTGGACTTCACCATCCCCCTCCACCATCTTGTTGGATTAGTCACCATTTTCTCAGGTGAAGGAGAGCCTTGCTGTGTCCACCACTGTCACTGGTACTGTTGGATGGCAGAGGCTGCAGCCATCCACATGTGGGGGCCAAACTTGGGTTCTCCTCTGCATCCCACATCATTAAGCAAATTGTCAGCTAAGTTTTTAATTACAGCACTTTTATGATTGTTGATGATGTAAGAGACACAGTGGGCACACCTTGGTTTTTTTCCAAGCTCAGGCTGTGTTTGTAGTGCTGGCAGTTAGGGCCAAAGCCATTTTTCATCTTGCACCAACTGAGCTAATTTATGTGGGAACCCAGATCCTCTCAATGTTGTTTTCAGAGTCTAATGAGCCCTTTTTAAATGATAGAAAAACCCTCCTTGGTTGCATTACTGAATACCTTTTTACAGTCTACCTCGGAAAACAAAGGTGCTCGACAAGAAAAGAAACCAGGCTCACCTTCCCCTAATTTATTGCTTAATCCAGGAGAATGAGGACTATAGGGTAGGAATGAGCCCCTAATGGCCTTTGCTCTCTTATTTGTCCTATCTTTGGTGGAAAGAATCTCCATTAACTAATCTGGTGGGGAATACTAAAGGTCTGAAGCAGTTTGCAGTTGTCTTTTAGTTAATAATGATTTTATGCACCCAGTGGATTACACAAGTCAATCTCTTGGAAATATTGTGTGTGGCACTTGTTAAAATGCATATCCGATTAAGATATCCTCAATGACTTTATGAACTTTGGAGGCAGAGAGTCAAAGGGAAAACTCACAAGCCAATGTTACCTTGATGACTTGCAAGGAAAGAATCCAGTCATCTCTTAAGGAAAAAGAGATATCAGCATATTCCAGGTCAATAAGAGCTATAGAAATAAAATGGGGTTCAAACTATTAGCAATCAAATAATGATGTGGTGGAAACAGGGGATAAAGCTTTAACAAATCATTGTGTTAATGGTTAATATCTGTGTTCATTTAAGGATTTCCTCTCAACCTATACCCTTACACTCATCTCAAATTGTACACTGAACTCTAAATCCATACCAATATTTGGATTTCTGTGGCACTCTATTGTTTCTAAAAATTATTTTTTCTCTATGCCCAAGACTTCAAAATTCTTGCTCAAAATAAAAGCAGTATAAATTTTCGCTGTGCTAAAACTAGTTAAAGGAATATAGTAACCTAGATTATATGATTGTCTTTTGTGATAAATAAGGTCACTCCGAAAGTCTGGAGTTATTTATCTCATCCATGGGTTGATTACTAGAAAAGTCTTTTTGTACCTTTGTTACATCATACTGTACAAGCACATGGCAGCTACTCAAAGTATACTTGTAGAATTGAATTGAACTTATCCAGCTTCATCCTTTTTCATACAAGAAGAGAAACTGACTCACTTGAAATCTCAAAAACTTGTCTCACAAGATTTCTAACCAAAACAGACTGCTCAGACTCACCAACAGCAGAATTTAATCTAGGATAAAACTTCTCTGAGATGATGGCAACATTCCTAACAATAAAAAGTATTTTCAAGAAAATCCATTACAAGCATCAGTAGTAGCATCTCAAGGTGCAATATTTTCATTATAAGTCTGAAATTTGCGTAGAGAATCAACTGATATATAACCCCCAATAGTTCTATGTCTAATGGTGGCCTCAGGGTTTTCTTTCATACAGGAAGTAAAAATCACCAAACTGCAACAGCTGACGATAGGCATATCTCTAAGTCAACGATAGAAATAGCCATGTAACTAAGGTTCTTCATCATTTCAAAAAGCTTCTTATGAAACAAGACAAGTGAAGAACAAAGAGGTCATTTAGAGAAACGTACAACTAGAAGAACCACCACTGATGCAATTTACCTCTTACACTGAACACAAAATAAGTGCTGAAAGTATTTTAATTTGTCAAATAAATATACAACTTACTGGCCTGTCCCAGCATACTGAAAGAGGTTGCAACAATAATGCTTTTTCTAGGAAAAACTTATCTTCAAGTAGGATTAATCTGAGTTATCTTCAACAACTCCCCCCACTCTACTGTCAGGGGGCAAATGCTATAAAACTGGTTGCAATAAACATTTTTAACAAGAATCAAGGACAGAGAGGTTGGCAAAATGGTTCCTAATACAAGAAGGTAAAATTTCTCCTCCAACAGAAAACCATTATCCAATTGTTTTCATCATCTTGTGTACATTTATTTAGCTCTATTTGATGGGGATGACTTTCCTTTTTATCTTTATAAATTTTGCTTTACACTACTTAATAGACCAAGACTTAAAAATAAGAGGTGCTGATATTGAGAAACAGAGCAAGAACTACTGACAGAAATCTCATATGTAAGATAGATCTCAAGTGCTTTCTAGCCTGGACTTGCCAAACTCAAGGGGTAAACGTCAGATAAGCATCTGAGCTCTTGGATGTTTAACTGAACCGAACCTCCCAATCTTTTTGAGGTTTGCTGATAACTAGTAATTATATTGTCATTTAACAAAGGTATCTGCATTAAACCAGAGATGTTACATGAATGGTTAAGTTCACATCCATTTAAAACATCACGCATCTGCAGAACACACCAGGGTCTCCATGTATAGAAGGGGATGGAAATTAATGAAGGTTAGAAGCCATAAATCAATGTCTAAACACTACCTGTCAGGTTTGGAAGTTATGCTAATGCAGGAAGTTTTACTTCTTTCCAGTGTATAGAGGTCAAAGGAGTAAGAACATACAGGTAACTCAAATGGAAACATAGAGGAAAACCCCCAAAGAATGAGACAGTCAAAATATGAATCTTAAAAAAAATGATTGTATCTAAGTCGGCATTTTAATCATCCATCTCTAAGGTAAATGCCAAATTCTTGGATTTCCAGAAGAAGCAACAGAAGCTCTGAGGATTCATCCCTAGAATCTATAACCCTCTTTTCAAAGTGCTTTTCATTTTGACTAAAGGGGTAGAAAGTAATTTGTCAATTTTCTCATGCATAAACTTAGGAGGTAAATATAAAATCCTTAACTGCTTCCTAGGAGATTATGGTAATAAATGCAATTTAATACCATAATAAGGTCTTTTTAATTTCTTGTATGTATTTAATTACCACCCCCCAGGACCATATGATGGAAATTGGTTGTATGCTAAAAGTCAAAGTAAGCATTTTTAACAGATATAGAACAAACGTAAAATTAACATAAATAATATATCGGTAGAAAAGTCATGTAAAAAACTTCCAACTCTTTTTAAGAAGAATATGCACTGTAAACAGTTGTTGGTTCCTTTTAAGAGATCAGAGATCTGGGCAAAAAGAAAAAATAAATTCATAAAAAGGAACCAAAAGGTGAGCAGTGAGTCTTAGGTTCCATGGCCACAGAGTCCAAACCAGAAGACTGAACCTGAAATGTCATGCATAATAAATATAGCCAAACTAAGATCTGAACTCAAAACCAAAGTCTGGTCATTATAAAGAGTAGACAGTAGCCTCTGTAGAAGATCTGCTATAGCAGGTAAAGTCCAGAGGCAAGGATCAGCTCCCAAATGACGGAAGACCAGAAAGTCAGTGTCACCCCCTTCACCAGGCATCCAACATGGACATCCAGGTCTCATCAGCCAAGCCCTGACATTCCTTTCTAAAGTCTAAGGATAGAAGAAAGAATATGAACTCTCTAGTGGTCTTTGAAGATTTGGGATGTATTTTTACAGAAGTTAATAAGTCTATATGCTGAAACCTCTATGTCCCTAGTCTTCCTGAAGCAGAGTTCTGATTGGATTACTCTTTATTCAGAAACTTTCAATATCTCCCTACTGCCTATCAAATCAATACCAGCTCAGGAGCTAACCTCAGTCTCTGACCTCAAACAGTCACGTTGTCTACTTTCTAGCCAAACCCAAATGGTGACTGTACTTAGCCTGCTTTCTGATGTCCAGTCCCCATACCATTGATCATATTCTTCCCTTCATCTGTAACGTCCTTGCTGCCTCCCTCCACAGCTCTATACCTTTCTACTCTAAATCTTGCCTGCCCTCCAAGGCTTGCTCAGAGATCACATCTTAGATAAAACCTCACCAGATTCTGTATCCCCATCTAAACTCCTTTCCATAGCCTGTATTTTTTTAAAGTACAAAACCCGCTGGTTTGCCCCAGCCTACTGAAGGAAGTTTAAACATAAATGCTGCATCAAGGAAAATATTTGTCTTCAAATAAGAACAGTCTGAGTCATCTTCAGTGACTCCGAGGTAGACTTTCCCAATAGAGTGGGAAATTTTAATTCTGTATGTCCATTTCTAGTTCATCTCTATAACTTTCTCTGTTTTTTTGTTTTGTTTTGTTTTGTTATCATCTAAATGTTTACCACCATGCCTTCAAAAAGTGGCTGAATTTTAATGCCAATTCATTTTCTTAAAAATTTGGAGACACTTTGGGGAGGCTCAAATGATTAAAAGCAGGTATACCAGATGACTAAATGCAATGACCTTCAGTTCATTTGTACCAAGAGCAACATTTGGTTAATGATCTGCTTGATTAGATTTATACAGTGCTGCTTTACAAACACCTCCAAATCTAGAGGTGGGGCAATGAGGGAGGTGTAATCGATTCAAGGAGAACACCCTTGTCTTCAGAAACAGATCCCCAGAGGCTCCAGTCTTGGCATTAGTCTGACACTCAAGTACACTTGACAATAAAACCTATTGTGATGCCAGTCAGCAGGGGGTGGAGGAAATTTGAAAATCTGTCTAGAAATGCAGGAAGCAATATTAGCAATGTAACCGAAGCTCAAAATGCTCCAAACAGTGGTTTGTTTTTAATAGGAACAATTGTCTGATTCCAGTAACACTACATAAAACTGATTTTTAAAGCAGAAAACAAGATTCAATTCAACTCAAGCATATCACCTTGTATAACTTGCTTAAGAAACCCTATTTGTGGAATTTAGTAATACTTCAAAAACAGACATTATTATGAGGAGGAATCATGGAATATTAGATTAATAATTGCTTTAGACTATTTTTTTCCCTGAATCTAAGAGTATTTGACAAGTTATTCCTGGTTGTTCTTTTGAGTATTGTTGATGTTTATGTTATAGTTTTCCAGTCAGAGTTATCATATTTACAAAGCAAAAATATTAGCACATAAACCAGAATTTGACAGAATACCTTTATCCTGTTTTTTAAAGTGGTACATATTTAGACATTGAAGTCATTGACATTCTTTTTATTGGACCTTTCTGACCAAAGTAAAATATCTATTCCATTAAACAAAAGTAAAGGAGAGAGAAAAAGTTGCCTAAGAGTATACTTCAAAAGAGGAAACTAGAAAGAAACCATTAACCACAGGCCTAATCAATTAGACACTTACACAGAAGAGGGTGACTGGCTGAAAGATGGGGTAGTCTCCAGGTGCTATCTAGGCTTGGAGCAAGAAAAGGTATTGCCAAGAGAGACTTGATCTCTCAGGAACATAAAAGGTTTCCTTTTTCCTAACTTATGAAAAATGTGGAAATACCAGAGAATATCCAGAGGAGAATCACAAAAAATGGCTAAAAGGTTAGAGAAAAATTTCCTTAATGAAAGGTAAACAAAGAGTATCTTTAGTCTAAGGAAAAGATAATTTTAGGTACATACTCGGTCCTAAATATTTTTTTCATGGAATCAAAATATATGGGGTGGCATTGTCTGGGCTCAGAAGAGATTATTGTATAAAGAAGGAAATATAATATAGAGAATGATGGGCATGACTCAATTTGGGAGAGAAGGAAAAACGAGGAAATGAGTATAGACTTCAGCAGGAAGAAAGCAAGGGAAATAAAGGAAAAAATAATGGAAGAATAAAATAGCTTACTGAAGGAACTTTTGAAATATTCTACTCTGAAAAATCTTCAAAACAATATGTTCTTGTATTGAGAGACTAGATGAATTCTTGTTCTTCAGCTCCAAAAGTCACTTTTCAGTTTATGAGAAGACTGGTGTGAAAAAGACTGGAAACATCAGCATAGTTCATTAAAATCAACAACAAAAAAGTAGGAGTCAGGGAGAAGATGTGGCTCAAGTGGTTGAGCATCAGCTTCCTACATACGAGATCCTGGGTTTAATTCCCAACCCCTGATACGTTACACACACACAAAAAGTAAGAGTCAGAAATATGGGCCTTTCTCCTGTCTTCTGGTTCTGGCTCTAAACGTTGATGTGATTTGGGTAAGAAGCTTAATATCTTGAGTATTAATATCCATAACTTAAAATGTCTGCCCTTAACAGAAGTATTGTGAAACCTAACTAGTGTCATACAAATAGTGTAAGGTTGTTAGCAAAAATTATTAGAATAATTATCATCAACATCATCAAAGCATAGCTGCCCGACTTCTGCTTCTGACAGTATGGAGGAAGAGAGAGACTCAACAATCTCCCTGTTACAACACAACTAAATCCTGAATAAATCACACTCAAAAAAACACTTTGTGATGCATTGTTGGGCTTAAAAGACAATAAGACAGCTCTCCAAAAACCAAGACAAACAAATAATAATGAGCTGAAACAAAAAGCTAGGGTGCCCTAGGAACAAATGTCCATGCTAATTCTAGGAAATGGATAATAAGCTTGCGCTCTTCACAGGGTAAAAGAGCTGAAGTTGAGATCTCATGTTATTTGAGGATACAAATATAGTTAAAGTAGTCCAATTAAGAGTAACTGAATATGAGTTCACAATCAATAATTACCAAACACACTTGAAAGCAAGTGTGCATAAGTGGCAGTCAGTAGAAACGACAAAATCCCAAGGTGTTCAGATATTTGGAAATATGAGATGCAAAATTAATAAGTATGAAATGCCTAAAAAGTAGAAGACTTTAAAAATCATCAACAACCAAAATAGCCAGGCAAAATTTTCAAATGAGTTAAATAGAATTTTTGAACTGAAAAGCATAATGGTTTACATTGGATAGACTGAGGAGGTCTAATATAAATTGAATCAGGGAAATGGATGTGGCTCAAGCGATTGGGCTCCTGCCTACCACATGGGAGGTCCCTAGTTCAGTTCCTGGTGCCTCCTAAAGAAACAAGGAGGACGAACAGACATAGCAGGTGCTAACAAGGGGGAGGGGGGAGAAAGAAAGAAATAAAATAAATCTTTTTTTTTTAAAAAAAGGGAAAAAGTCAATTATTTTAAAAAGAAATAATAAAATAAAAATAAATAAATTGAATCACAAAACCAGAATGAAAGGCAAAATGGAGGACAGGCAATATTCAAATAAATAATGGTTGAGAATATTTCGGATGATGAAAGACATGAATCCAAAGCATCAATGTAAAACAAGCAGAACAAATATAAAGAAATTCCCACTTAGGTAAATCATAGTGAAACTCCAAAACAATAAAGACAAAGGAAAAAACCTTAAAAACCATAATAGCAGACCTCTCAACAGAAACAGAGAAAGCTAGAAAACCATGGAATAATAACTTCAAATTGCTAAGAGAAAATAACTGCAATCTAGAATTATGTACCTAGCAAAACTATCTTTCCAGGACAAAAGCAAAATAAGGAAATTTCAAATAAAAAAATGAAATGATTTACCACCAAAGACTCTCACTAAAGCTATTTTTCAGACATCTTAGACTATGAAACAAAATACAGGGATACCTATAATTGAAACAAAATTTCACAAAATAATGCTTAACCTTGCTAGGAAACCATGATGCATCCTGATATTTTATATTCCAATTTATTTCGATTTTTAAAAAGTGATTAATGAAAATAAAATCCCTCAGAAAGCAAGAAATAGAATTTAAAAATTTATAAAAGAGAAATAAATAGGAAGCACAAAGTAAGAGGGTAGAAATATAATTTTCCAAAAGTGATTCAAGAAGAAATAAGACTGAATTGGCAATTAAAGACGCTGAATTAGTTGTGTAGAAAATCCCATAGAGGAAACAAAACAAAAACAAAAAGTCACAAAGAGAGGCAGATTGATAGGTGATTTCTAACAATTTTTCAAGGAACAGATCATTGCACTCTTATTTACACTTTTCAGAAGATAAGAAAGGAGTAAACAGCCACCTCCTACAACTCTAACAGGCTGGTCCATCAT
>JAQZBX010033084.1:6532-25652 GCA_029593785.1 Cabassous unicinctus | reverse complement strand
GTTTCCTGGTCCATATTCTAAGAATGTATGAGATAACTGGTAGAGTTTCTTGATCACTGTCAATTTGGGATGGCATCCCATATAGGCCATTTACATTTTCTAGGCAGCAAATAGTTGGCTGGTTACAAGAGTCCCATTGCAGTGTCTGAAGGTGTGAAAGAATACCTTGCCCCTTCTGAGAGCAGGAGGGGACTGATGTCGTAGTCATTGGAGTGAGCATGATGGACCTTCATGGGTGATGTTCATGAGCTTTTGGTGAGTAACAGGCAGGTGGAAGTTCTGCCACAGTGTTCAGTAGCCATGCTATCTGTTTTCCTGTGGAGCAGTACTGCTGCTTCTCATGTCTCAATGGTATGACTCTGAATCTTTGTGAGGGCATCTGCCTTAACAGTCCTAATCGGGGTGTTAGAGGAACAGACAGGGACATGATAAAGTGTTACCTGCCACTGCTGGCAAGCACCCAAGATGTCCTTAAAGAGATCTTTCTCCTAAAGAGGGCAGCCCAAGGCAGTCCATTGTTCTTGTTTCATTTTAAATATTTGCAAACCATCTCTGAATAGGGATGGCAATCTTCAGAGTGACTGGACACTATCGGGTTAAGTCCTACAATTGCAACAAAGCTTTGAATGCTGCACATAGTTGATTCTCTAAAGGGTTATATTGTACTTTGGCCCCTTTTTAGAATGTTGCCTCTGCCACAAACTCCACCCAAAGCCAATATTGATGTCAATTTACAGGATAAGTCCTCCTACCGTTAATACTTAATACTGTGTTATTGTTTTCTTTTCATTTTTTAAAGCAGCCTGCTTAGGGTGTCTTCTCATTTCCACGCACAATCTTCCCTGATTAACACATACAATGGTTTAATATCTGAACTAAATGAACCATGAATTGTCTTCAGTACCCCAACAACCACAAAAAGGCCATTAAAACATTTTTACTTTAACAGCACTTAAACTTTGACAGGACTGCAGGGACCTTGAGCTTTTCCCAATTGTTTGCCCCTCCTAGGCTCTTAAGATCAGATACCATTGTCTCTGATGCTTCTCTTAATTCTGAAAGAAGAATTGCTGGTTAACATAACATTATCAACATAACAAAATAAAGTTAGAGCCAAAGGTTTATTTTATGTAGCCACATCTTTTGCCACCAAGCCAGGACAGATGGTTGGGCTATCTTGGGGAAGCACTGCAAAATCCACCATCATCTTTCTCACAAGAAAGTGAATGCAATCTGATTTGACTTCCTAAGGAGATACTAAAGAAACTTTTAGCAAGTTCTAAAGCAAAGTGATAGTGACACATTTAGATATTCATTCCTTGAAACAAACTAGCAATATTTGGTACTGCTGTATACAGCAATGGTGTTACTTTAATTTACAATAATCTACTGTCACACACCACCCCTTTCAGTCCCCAATGGCCACTCTATTTCTGCAGTCATAGAGCTGTTTCTTTCTTTTTTTGTGTGTGTGGGTAAAAATCAAAATTTTCACAATACAAACCAATATTTGTAAAATGATATATAGATATATATGCGTATATGTGCATTTGCTTACATAAATGTTATTTTTTTTCATATATATTTTAAAAGATGCTTAGATTACATAAATGTTACACAAAAATTGCAGGGATTCCCATGTTCTCCACCTCCCATACCTCCCATAACTTTAGTAGAGGTAGGGCATGTCAGATAAATATGCGCCAAAGCATCCAACCTCTTGATTTCCAGGTGAGGAAGTTGTCTCTGTGACATATACCACTTCTTAAAATAATTAAAACCGTAATTAACAACATTATACTTTTATCTAATATTATGCCAAAACATTGTTAAATTTCCAGGAATTCTATACACTCTTTATGTATCCATAAGAAGAGTTTACTCATACAACTTTTATTAACAGAGGGTTAAAGAATTCCTTTTAATTTTATAACAATATCTAAGCACTTTTTATTCAACTTAAAACATATCAAATGAACTTGACCACCTCATTACTTTACTTTTCACTTTTACACTTTTACCATGATTTAATTAATTAACATGTAGTTTATTTTAACAGTACAGGAAAAACTACTTTCTCCATTATTTTATGAAAACCTAAGATTTCCAATGGAACCAAGATTATCTTCTCCCTACCACCACTTAAATATGCAGACTGAAATGGCCTCTTACAGGTTTTCCTGTTATAAAATTACCTTTTTGTTATTAGCATCATTTCAGTTTCTGTTTAATAATGACTTCCTGGAATTAGCCATTTAAGTATTTCTGTTTAAACAATGTTTCTACAAACTCCTTATAACTATTCATAACCACATAGACTATAGTTACTTCACTTTAAGACAAATTTCACCTGCCCAGAGCACATTCCTTTACTTAATGCTACCTTCTACAATACATTTTACAAGTTTTGTCCCACATACTTCCATTTTGCTTTTATGAAAACCAGCAATTTTATCTTAGGACAAAACACGCTCCAAAGTGAATTTGGAAGGTAAATAATTTTACTAACCATCTTGATTTGCTTGAGTTCCAGTTTTTAACTGAAGTAAAGTGACATACCAACAATCCTTCTTGGTGGTGTTGAAACCCCTTGCCACAGCCTGGGAGAAACAAAGGGTCCCAGCTAATATCAACAAAGCCTACTGCTGATGTTTGAGAGATGGCTACAATCCTACCTCCCTATCCTGCTTGCTAATTAATGAACTGAGCCTCAGTGATTCCCTGCTTACCTCAAGGACTCTCTACCTAAACAACCAAGTAACCCACAAAGCTCATGGAATACACCTACTAACCATAAATAATGTCCCCATAAAGAATGTTTGTTTTATTTTAGCCTAACATTCCCTTAAACATACTTATAAATTTTTTGTCAGGACTTGAACAAATATGTTACTTCTTTCAATATTCATTCAAGTCTCACATTCCTCATTCTACTCTGTGAAGAAAAATAAACTATTCATTTCAATTTAAGCAAAAACAATTTTTTATGAATTGTTTTTCAGTAGTTTCATTAACCCAAACTTACAATTCTCATTTTAAAGATTTAAGACATAGAATGCTAATTTAAATTTTATTAGCATCCATACTTATTTATTAAAAATAAGTGTTTATTTAATTTTTTCACCATTTTAATAAAGCTCTTTTAAGAATTTTCATTTATCAATTTAATATTACTTTCCAGAGGTATCAGATTATACACTGAAACTGAACAGAAAAGAATTAAGACATACCAACAGAAACATAAAGCTTATTAATTTGACTCATAATTCTTACTCCTTTGGTATGGTTGTCTCCAAGCCCTCCATCATTTCACATCTCTGATTTTATTGCTTTTAAGTTTTCTTCTGGGATCCATGTTGCCTGTAATATACAAGCTCATTCTAGAAACACTTTTTATCAATAATCAGCAACAAGTTAGGAATATTTGAGCAGTATAACTGCAGTTAAGCTCTAATATAGCAGTTTGGACAGACATATATTTAACACATATATTTAGGATTACTACTGTTTTGAAGTACACACAGGCAGGAATTTCAGGAGTAAGTTACTGATTCAAAACTGAAAGCTTCTTGTTAACACCTTGATGAAAATTCTGATCAAAATAAAATGTGACTAAAACTTAAAACATTGTCAAAATAATGTCCCATTTAAACTTTTCCACAATTTACACAAGTATTATGAGCTTTCAGTTTGGTACTATATTTTTAATTGCAGGGTTACAAAAGCTGCTAGCATTTTTCTATTCTCTTGGTTTAGTAGAGTTGTCCAGTTAAAAAGTTACTAAACTTTAAGAACACTAATTTCATCAATTTGGCTATACAGGCCCAAATAGAATTAACATGAAAACAAAACAGAGAACATTAATGTTGCTACATTAAATAAATTAAAGTGCTACTCTTCCAGCACTTTAATTCTATCAGCCCCCACTAGCAAACGGTCACACCATTCAGGCACCAAGGGGGTTTCAGAGTTCTAAATAGAATGTTTTCCTTATCTTAGTTAAGAGCTTAGCAGAATGTTTTCTTACAGCATGATTTCACTGAAAAGTGACTTATTTAGCACTTTGGCTTGTGTGGGATGTTGTATATATGATTTAGCCTACTTTGCACAAGCACTTTAACATTATTTAATGACTCTTCGATAGATTCTACTTCTGAGTCACTATCTCCTTCTTATCTAGATGCTCAGAGAGACTTGTCACTAATGCAGAGGTGGGAGTCTGCAAATTCCTTTCTATTTGTAATTTTTCTTTTCTTTTAACCCAAGCATATTGACAGGCCATTGTCTGCACTTCTTCTTGTTCTTCTTTTGATTTCTTCGTTAAATTCTCCCTCTGATCCACCTGCAACAGTCAGAGATCCCACTCCAACTCTTAACTCTTCCTGCACCCACCTTCTTTTTCTTCCACTGCTATTGCTTGTTAATACTATCAGGCAAGCAAGGAAGAAGGGCCACACAATGGCTGCAGACACCACATATTGCTCTTTCTATATAAAACTTCCCTTTACTCTTTTCTCTAACTGTACTAATCCAGTGGGAGTGTATGGGGCATTTCCCAACTTCCCCACTAGTCCCCATGAATTTACCAGCTTGGCAAGCTTGTACCACATTGATGTGCATGGCCACCCCAGGATCCCACTGCAGATTCCTCCATTTACTGTAGGGTCTCTCCTATAGCATCTGAAATGGTGGGCAGGCTTTCAAAAACCTAAGCCATGGTGGGCTTCTCTGGAACATCCTTCCAACTATGCCAATTGTACTGCAGCAGATCGAGCCCTGGGAGGTCAACTGAATTTTCTTGATATTCCAGAGACTCCACATGGAAGCCATAGGCCATCAGCAGCCATGCCATTTATTTACTCACATGTCCCAATGACAGCCATCAGGCAGTGACAACATCCATGAGGAAACAAAGCTTATATAGGGTTGGACAGCACAAAGAGGGGGACTGACTAATACATAGAGCCATGCAAGTGTACACATAGCTTATGGAATGTTTATCAGTAAGTGCTCATCTAAGGGGTGGGGGCAGAACAGTAACTCTAAACCAAATATTGGAGCAATGAACATCTTTTTGTTGCAGACTAATTGTTCTTCTTGGTGCCAGTCTCTCCCCTGTTGAGAGGGAATAAGCCATATGCTGATACGGCCCTCCCCCTCCCAGCCCTTCTGCCAGCAGTTCAGTGAAAGAGCATTCCTTCTATTTAACCCACACTGTTATTGCTTTTACTTAGAGATTATACTTTGAGGTGATGTGTATGGCAGCTAAGGTGAAAGTGGTAGACAGTGATGTTTAGGATAATGTGTCTACTTGGCCAAGTAATGGTGCCCAGTTGTTTGGTGTTGCAACTACTAAGCTAATTTTAATACAAGGATATTCTTATCTTCAGTGATTTGATTGCATAGATAGTTCATTATAACTATAATCAACAGAGGATATTACAGTCAACAAGGAGTGACATCTCATCCAATCAGCTGAAGGCCTTGAAGTAATTTTAACATTCAGTCAGTGTCTCCTGGGAACTCATTGAAGACCTTCATTTGAATCCCTGGCTTGATGCCTGCACTATGGAATATAGATGCTTTCAGTTCTATTTCCTTGTGAGCCCTGACTAATATAATATGGTTCAATATAAAAATCAAATACATAAAAAGAAGACATTAATGGAAGTAAGTGATAAAAGCATTTTAAGACTTACAAAAGCTAAATGAAAAAATAGCAGTAAAAATCTTCTTTAATTTTGTTACCAACTTTAAATGCAAAAGGATTAACGTCTCCAGTCAATAGGCAGAGATTGGAAAAATGGATAAAAATGCATGATCTGACTACTTTCCATAGAATTCTCACCTTACATTGAAAGATACATGTAGGCTGAGAGTTAAAGGATGGAAAAAATACACCATGCAAGTAGTAACGAAAAGAGAGCTGTTACAATAATAAATTTAAGCCAAAAGTAGTTATGATGGGTGTTGGAGAAAAGTGGTGCTCACTGGGACATGGAGACTGATGATTTCATGTAGGAAGTTTTCTTAGTCAGCCAAAGGGGTGCTGATGCAAAATACCAGAAATTAGTTGGTCTTTATAAACGGTATTTATTTGGGGTAGAAGTCCACAGTTACTGGGCCATAAAGCGTAAGTTTCTTCCCTCACCAAAGTCCATTGTCACGTGTTGGAGCAAGAGAGCTGCCAATGTTTGCCAATGTTCAGGCTTCTTGGGTTCCTTTCTTCCTGTGTGTGTTTCTCTCTGGGCTTAGCTCCTCTGTTTCCTCCACAAAGTCTGCTGTAGACTATGAGACTCTCTAGGTTTTGCTTCTCTCCACAAGGCCAGCTGTGAACTCTCAGGAGAAAGGCTCATTTCTATCCAGTTGCCTTCTTCCCTTCCTAACCAAACTCCAACATCAAAACTGCTCCATCTGTCCTTTGCCTTGCCTTTTATACTTGAGACCATACCCACCAAGAGGTGGGGCTCAATGCCCTACTGATGTGGCCCAGTTAATACCCTAATCATAATCTAATTTTGCCCATATTAAAAGACCATTTTACAAGCATGATGTAATATCTATTTTTGGAATTCATAATTACATCAAACTGCCAAACTGCAGCAGTTTAGATGGACTGAAGATTAGACTTCAGCCCACTCCTAGAAGGTGGGGTATATGACTTTATACAGTACATCAATAGGTGGGGAAACTAAGTACAACCAGGGGCCTATAAGGGGCTGTAAAAGTGAATTCTTCCCTTGTATGGCTAGGGGGTGGTGGCATAGGAGGTCGGGTATTCCTGGAATGTGGGAGGGGTTGGTGGTGGCTGGGCCCAGAAAGGGTGAAGGCCATTATCTGCTCCACCCCTACTGCTATATGTCTCCTTTGTTCATTCTTGTTAGGGGAAGGGCTGCCTCCTAGCCAGTAGGTTATGGCTTGTTTAATTGGTCATGTAGGTTATAGCTGGAGGCTACCTTTCTTCAATTTTCATGGTCTTATGACCTTTTAATCCTTGCAAACCTTATGAGGGGGAAATTCTAACAGTCTTAACTCTTCGATTATATCTATATATGATGAAAGACTGAGTAATGGGAGTACTTGGCAGAAGAGGAGAGTGAGAGGATTTGGGAGGTTGACTCAAACTGGCTACTTCCTGCTGTCAGGGAGTAGAGAGTGGTTCCCTTCCATTCTGCCCAGTGGGTTTTGGTTTCTGGTCCCACAGAGTTTCGTATTGTTGTTCTCACAGCAAAAAGACACCATTCACTTATTCCTGAGTTGTTGACTATACAATTTTGTGTATGAATCAGAGAAGAAGACGTAAGAGACAAGGAACAAAAAGGAGAAGCAACAATACTATCTGTAATGGTGTTATAAAGGATAAAAGGATTGATTTTAGGGGTGAGGAGAACTAAGAAAAAAATGAGGATAGCCATGACTGGTTCCCATAGTTAGTATCTCAAGATCTCTGAATGATTTCCATGTTTTCTTTCAAGACTTTAAGATTTCCTTCTACCTGCCCAGTTTTATTAATATAAAAACAAGTTTCATTTATGAGTGCACAGGTGCTTCCTGTGATCTTGTGATATTCTCACAGTTTGTTTTGAGACTAGTCCGCCCTGTTGGATTAGGGACAGGGGTGGGGGTATTGGGTCATCTCTTATCTGGGCAGGGGAGATCTCTTGCTGCTGACTGTGGTCATGGTGTGTTATTTTGCTAAATGGGGCTAATGGTCCCAACTCTTTTTGATATTGTTGGGTGGAGAGGGAGAGTGGGAAGGTGGGTATTGATAATCTGACTGCTTTCTTCTATTATGGGGCATTGTGGGATTCAGTTATTTTTCCCCTTTTGTTTTTGAGATATTTTGGCTTCTGTCTCAGCAGCTGGCACTGTATTTATACAGCAGAAGATCATGTACATGATCATGGGGGACATTTTGGAAAGCTGTTTGGATATACTGAGTTACTGAGCAGAAGATGTATGGACCTGCTGATTTGAGGAGAATGAGAGTTATATTTTTGGTAAGGATAGGAATTAACTATGAAATTTAGGGTGGGCTGTGAGGATATCACCTCCAGTAGTCTAAGGAGAAGGATTAATAAGATTATATATTAAACAGTATTTTTGACGGATTTTTCTTTTTCATGGATTTAAGATTCCAAACCAGAAGGGCTGAATAAACCTACAGTTAAAATGATTTTATTTTTCACAGTTTATATAGTTTGAGGCATAGGCAACAGCAAATTATTATTACTTCCTCTTTTTGGGATGTAGGGCACTGGCATTTTACCTCATAATTTCAATGCCTGTATTAGTTGTGCTGTTAGCATCTTAACTGGAGCTGTGTATACAGCCCACAGCACTGAATTTTAGCTTAGTCCATTGTTGTAAGGATTTAGTTAGAAGAGTCTTTTTGCTGTACCTACAGACTTGAAAGAATTCCTTGCCCCTGCTGAGAACAGGAGGGGACTGATATCATAGTCATTGGAGTGAGCATGAAGGACACTCGTGGGTGATGTTCATGAGATGCTGGTGAGTGATGGGCAGCCGGAGCTGCTGGGCTAGTCACCATAAGGTCTGGTGTTCATGATGTTTGCCTTTTCTGTAGAGCCAATCTGTTGCTTTTTGGTTCTCAATGATATGGCTCTGCATCTGCATCAATAGTCCTGAGAGTGTTGTTAATGGAGGGGCAGGGACTTAACAGGCAGTTATTGTCACTTGTGGCAGGTGTCCCATATGTTCTTCCACAGATAGCCTCCCCACAGAGGGCAGCCCACAAGAGTTCATTGTTCCTGTCTTGTTTTTAGTATCTTCAATCCACTCCTGGATAGGAATGGCCATCTTCATAGTGACTGGACCCTCTTGGGTTAAGCCTTTCACTTGCAACAGGATGTGGTATGCTGCACATAGTTGCTTTTTAAAGAGGCTATATTGTACTTTGGCCTCTTCTCACAATTGTGACTAAAACCCAAGTGGTATTTGGTTAGAATATTACCTCTGCCACAAACCCTATCCAAAGCCAATATTGTTACTGGCTACATCCAATTTTCAGGGTAAGTTAAGGTTCACCATCCCCTTACTGCTTAAACTTGTGTTATTTCCCTTTTTACTCTTCTTTTTCTAAAAAGCAGCCTCCTGGGGGGGGGGTGTTCTCATTTCCATGCAAAACATTTTCTGATTAACACATATAATTGTTTTGATATCTGAGCTAAATGATGGATAAAGGGTTTTCAGTACCCCAACAATATTATAATCTCTATTATTATGAGAAAACATTTTACTTTATCAATTATGGCAGAAGGTAAAGTTTTGTTTTACTCAATTAAACAACATTTAAAAATTTGATAGACAGACAAGACTTTGTAGCTCGTCCCAATTGTTTGCCCATCCCAGGCTCTTAAAATAAGTTACCATTGTCTCTGATGCATCTTTTAATTCTGAAAATAGGATTATTGGTTAACATAATATTATCAATAAGGTTACAGCCACAGGTTTTTTTCCCATGCAGCCAGAATCTTTGCCAACAGGCCAGGACAGATGCTTGGGCTATACTCACAACTTTGGGTAAGCACTGCAAAATCCACCATTGGCCTTCTTACATCACGGTGAATGCAGGCTGGCTTGACATGCCTAAAGAGATAATAAAGAAACAAACTTGCAATATTTGGGTCTGCTGCAGACAGCAGTAATGTTACTTTAATTCATGATAATCTATTGTTATGTACCACCTCTGGCAGCCTTTAATGGCCCTGTGATTTCTGCAGTGTTAGGGCTGCTTCTTTAGTCTAGGTGGGGAAAATCAGATGAACATGAGCTACAATATCCACTTCTTGAGTTCCAGGTGGAGAGGTTGTTTCTGTGACACACACCATTTTAAAAAACAATAATTAAAACCATGATTAACAACACTACACTTTATCTAATATTATGTTAAAACAATTAGAGATTTCCAGGAGTTTTATGCTTTCTTTAAGCATTCATATGAACATTTTAGTGGTACAACTTTGATTAACAGAGGGTTAGATAATCTCTAAAATTTCATAACACTTTTAAACACTTTCCATTCACCTTGTAATATATCAAATGAACTCAACTATTATATTATTTCACTTTTTTTCCCAAGATAAAAATATGTTTTAGGAATTGACACTCAGAAGACAGGTTTGAAAATTATGTTCTTTTAAAAATGATAAGATTTACTTTTCTTAAACAGCCAAGGAAATGATAAAGTTAAAGTACTGGAAGCTATTTTAATGAAAGGAATTTTATCTCTGGTATACTGATTAGTCAGGAGAAAAATGTTTGTAAATTTTTGCTGAAACAGACCTCTGATTTGGGGAATTTTATTATTTTAACAGAGAAAGAACAATATTCTAACTTTGCATCAGTATACTATTTGATATCACAGCTTTTAAAAATTTACAGATAGACCAATAAATTTTACTTAATTTTAACTCAAAAATTTCTTTTTCATGAACTTTCTGCACTTTCTGTATACATTCAGGTTTTGTTTTATATTTTAACTTTTCTTAAAAACCAGTCATTTTACTTTAGGAAAAAATTATTTCTTTTTCTTTAATAATAAAAATTCATTCTATAAAACCTGCACATATAAGTTACTAAAATGATTTTGAAAACTGTCTCAAAGCAAATTTCTTGCAACATACAATTACCATGATTACATCAATTAACAGGTATTTTATTTTAGCAGTGCAGAAAAAACTACTTTCCCCATTATTTTATGAAAACCTAGTTTTCCCAATGGAATCAAAATTATTTTCTCCCTATCAGCACTTTACTGTGCAGATTGAGGTGGGCTCTGACAGATTTTCCTGTTATGAGGTTGTTTTTTTATTGTCATCAATTCAGTTTCTGTTTAATAATGACTTTCTGTAATTAGTCATTTGAATAGTTCAGTTTAAGCAATGTTTCTACAAACTTCTTATAACTATTCATAACCACATAGAATATAATTACTTCATTTCAGGACAAGTTCAGGCTTGTAGATCACATCACCTTACACAATGCTACCACAATACCTTTTACAATTTGCCATACGCATTTGGATAGAGCCCTTTCAAGAATTTTCATTTATCAATTTAACATTGCTATCCAAAGGTATCAAAATATACACTGAACAAAAAGACAAACACAAAAAGAAATACAACACACTGATAGAAACATAAAGCTCATTAACTTGACTCATAATTCTTATTCCTTTGGTATGGCTATTTTTAGGCTTTTCATTATTTTGTATCTTTGATTTTACTGCTTTTAAGGTGTCTTTTTTTTTTCTGGAATCATTCTTGCCTATAATATGCAAACTTTTTTTGGAAACATTTTTACTAGTAACCAGCAACTAGTTAGGAATATGCATTTAAGCATTAATTTTGCAGTTTCGATAGGTATTTGACACATATATTTTGGATTATTGCTTTTTAGGAGTACACTTAGACTTAGGAGTCAGCTAAAAGCTTAATTGTAGGAGGTGAGGAACTGCAGGTGTGTTAACTAAGGTTATTAGGGAGAGCCGGGTGTTGAAATTTTTGATAAAATAAGAAAGATCAGAAGAATAGGACCTGAGATGGTACTTGATTTGGGAGAGATCAGTGAGGGAGAAAGGGGTGTGTATGCACATAATGCTTTCTGCTTCAACCACTTCCTGGAGAGGGATGACAGTAGCTGGGGAAGGAGGCTTAATAGTGGGGAGCTGGGTTTGAAAGTGGGTGGGGGCGGAGAAGTGAGCAGGTTCAGGTGGAGGTGCAGGGGAACAGGAGGAGGATAGAATAAGTTCAGGGGGTCTGATGAGGCATAAGGTGTTGGGGGATGGATGTGATTGGATGGATCAGAGACAGAAGAAGTGTTTTCTGTGTGTGGAAAGGGGGAAGGGTGGGGAGAGGTTGGGAGCTTTGTATCTGGTGCCTGTATGAGAAGGGGAGAAATTTGGGGCAGAAGGCAGTGATGAGGAGGTGGAGGAAAGTTGTTAGAGGATGAGGTTGGTGGGGATGGAGGCGATGTCAAAAGAATATATGGAGGAGGTGCAGGAGGATCCTGATCAGTAGGATTGAAGTCGAGGTTTTCAGGGGATTGGGGGGATGGAAAGAAGGAAAAAATCTTTCAAAGAGGTTTTTGGTGAAAAAAAAGAATTTGGTAAGAACAGGATTGATAGAGGGTGTGGTGGTTGCAAAGATAAAAGATAGCCTGAACATAAGGAACCTCTGACCACTTATGACTGTCCTGAATAAAGTTCCGTAAGTCTTGGAGAAGTTGGAAGTCAAAAGTGTTGTTTCCTGGCCATTGACTTTCATTGTTCAATTTATATTGTGACCATACAGAGTTCAAAAAAAAAAAAATGAGGTTTTAGTTCTGCTGTCTCCTTCCAGGTACAGAGTTTTAAGATTATGAATGAGACAACACAAAGGTATGGTTTTTTGGGTGTCCAAAATTGAATTCCCCATTTTATGTGATGTGGGTGAGACTAAGGACCTCTAGAAAGATCAGGGCATATTCTGAATGAGACAAGCATCCCCTAATCAGTCAGAAATCCGCTAAGGAATTAGGAGACCATACTTTGGACTGGACATCTCTGGAGTCAAGAGGTCTCTTCCCATGAGGATGCAGACTTCCTGCCTGCCATGGCCCTCAGGGATGGTAACGATCACTGGCCTAGTGCTAGGATTTTTGTCAGGTTATCCTGGACAATGGAAAAAGAGAGAGAAAGCAGGATCCTCCAGTGGAGAAATCCTTGTTTTAGCCAGCTATGATTCAGTGTCTGGTGTTGGATGGATTCTCAAGCTGGAGGTCCCTCACCAATCAATCAGTCTCAACATGACCCTAGTCCCAGATTTAGGTATCAAATGTTGGGGAAAAGTGATGCACACTGGGATGCAGAGACTGATTGCAGGCAGGAAGTTTATTGAGAAGTTCTCCCAGCAGTCTTCAGCCCATCCCTGAAAGGTGGTATATAAGACTTTATACAGTAGGTGGGGAAACAAAGTACAGCCAGGGGCCAATATGGGGCTGTAAAATGGAATTCTTCCTTTGTATGGCTAGGGGCTAGTGGGCTAGGAGGTAGGGTATTCTTGGAATGCAGGATGAGTTTGTGGTGCCTGGGCCCAGAAAGCTGGTGGAGTCCCTTATCTGCTCCACTCCCAATGCTTTATGGCACCTTTGTTCATTCTTCAGAGGGAAGGGACTGCCTCCATGCCTGTAGGCTATGTCTTGCTCAATTGGTCACATAATTTATGATAGGAGGCTACCTTTCTTCAATTTATGGTGCAGGGGAATTGGTTTTATGATCTGTTAATCCTTGCAAACCCTATAAGTGGGAACCTCTAACAATGGACAAAGATTGTCATTACATACTGATAAAGTGAGAATTAAGCATGAAGATGTAATGTTTATAAATATATATGTACCTAGCAGCAGATCTTCAAAACATCTGAAGCAAATACTGACATATTTGAGAAAGAAATTGGCAGTTCTACATTTTTGGTAGGATATTTTAATACAATATTCTTAATAATGAATCATATACCTAGTAAGAATTTCAATAAGGAAATAGAGGATTTTAACAGTACTAACAAGCAACTAAACCTAATAGATATAAAGAGACTAAGTCACCAAACAAAAAATCCTCAACAAACTTCTAGTGCTAATAACTGAATTTAGTGAAGTGGAGGGGTACAAGGCCAACACCAAAAATTCAGTAGTGTTTATATACATAAGCACTGAGCAACTGGAATAAGTAATCATGGAAAAGATTACATTTACAATATCAAATAATTGAATGAATAATCCAGGAAAAAATATATCTGAGGGTGGAAAGACTTGTACACAGAAAACTGCAACACATTGCTAAAAGAAATCAGAGAACTAGTAGGGAATTCTTTGTTCCTGGATTGGAACACCAAATATTGTTAAAGTTTTCTTTCCTACCCAACACAATTTATAGATTCAATGCAATTCCAATCACAATTCAAATAACTATCTTTGAATAAATGGAAAGGCCAATCATCAAATTTATAGGGAAGTTCAAAGGGCACTGAATAGCTAAAGCCATCTTGAAAAAGATGAATGAAGTTGGGGGACTCACACTTTCTCTCCTTAAAATTTAGTACAAAGCCACAATAAACAAAACACATGATAATAGAACAAAGACAGATGTATAGACCAATGGAATTGAAGTGACAGCTCAGAAAACAATCCTCACATCTAAGGTCAAATGAAATTTGCAAGTGGGTAAAGACCACTTTATTGTGAGAAAATATTCTCTTGAATAAATGTTGTTGGAATTTAGAGCTTCATTTGCAAATAAAAAAGTAAGAAGACTCCTACCACACACCTTATACAAAAATCAACTCAAAATTGTACAATGATCTAAATATCAGAGTTGGAACTAGCAAACTCATAAGAAATCATAGGAAGTATTTTCAGGACCTTGTGTTAGGAAATGGTTTCTTAGTCTTTACACCCTAGGCACAAGTAACAACAAAAACAGGTATATGTGACTGGATCCATGTTAAAATCTTTGCACTTTAAAGGTTTTTATTGTGAAAGTAAAATTACATCCTATTTAGTGGGTGAAATTATTTGGAAAAGACATATCCTGTAAAGTTTAAGATCCAGAATATATAAAGAAATCCTTACACATAAGAATAAAAAGACAAACAGCCCAATTACAAATTGGGTAAAATATTTCATTATGTATCTCTCCAAAAATTATATCCAAATGGCCAGAATGTACATGAAAAAAGTCTCATGATCCTTACCCTCAGGGCAATGCAACTCAAAAACAGAATGAGATATGTTTCACACTCATTTGAATATATGGTATTAAATAAATGGAAAACAATTATTGGAGAGGATGTGGAGAAATAAGAACACGTATATTTCTGGTGGCAATGTTTAATGATGTAGACACTGTGGAATACAATTTTTTGGTTCCTCAGAAAGTTAAGTATAGAAGAACTCTATAACCTGGTCATCCACAACTAGGTATATATCCAAAAGATTTGAAAGCAGAGACTGGAGCAGATATTTGCACACCAAATTTCATAACAGTAGTTTCCCAATTACAACAATTACAAAAGATGGAAACTACCCACATGTCCATCAACTGATGAATGGTTAGTAAAATGTGATAAATACATATAATGGAATATTATTCAGCCTTCAAAAGGACTGAAGTCCAGATATATGGGATGACATGAATGAACCTTGGAGCCACTATGTTTAGTGAGATAAGAGACAAAAGGACAAATATTATATGGCCCCACTTTTATGAATTAATTAGACTAAGCAAACTTGTAGCATCAGAATCTAGCATCTAGGAAACCATGGGATGGGTGTAAGGAATGGGAAATTAAGGCTTAATATATACAGGGTCCCTATTTTTAGTAATGGGAATAGTTTGGTAATGGGTGCTGGTGATGGAAGAACAATATAGTGAGGGTCATTAACAGCACTGAACTATACACTTGAATAAGATTAAAAGTGGAAATGTTGGATGTATTTATATTAAAGAATAAAATTTAAAACAGAAATATATGGAACTACATTACACAAACATTGAAACCAAATCAAAACATGGACTCTACTTAATAGGACAATTATTAAAATATGTTATTATTAGTTAATCCAAATATTCCACACCAATGTAATTTGTTATGGTCAGGTGGGATATGGAAATCCTGTATTTTATGCATGACTGTTTTGTAAACCCACATCTTCTTTAATTAAAAAAGTAGAATAATTTTGGCCCTTTTCCTGAAAAGGGTATTAAAAGTGAATAAAGAAGCCCCTGTCCCTCTTAAAACTAAAGCCAAAGCAAAGGTTTTGAAGATCAAGAAGGCATTACTGAAAGGCCTCCACATCAACAAAAAAAGTTATGCACATCCCCAACCCCCCACAGTCCAAGATACTGTGCCCCCAAGAACAGCCCAAATATCCTCAGAAGATCACCCCCAGGAGAAACAAAATTTATCACTTGCATTGATCAAGTTATAACTGACCTTGGAGCAGGCCATGAAGAAGACTGGAGATAAGGACACACTTGTGCTTGTTGATGTCAAGGCCAACAAGCACCTGATCAATCAGGTTGTGAAGAATCTCTATGATATTACCATGGCCATGGTCAACACCCTTAGCAGGCCTGATGAGGAGGAGATGATATTCGACTGGCTCTTGATTATGATGCTTTGAATATTTCCAACAAAATCTAATTAGGTAAGCTAAACCCAGATGTCTAATTCTGAATGTATTTTTAGACTATGAAGTAAAAAAGAATGAAATTGGACCCTTACTTCTCACCATTTACCAAAAATTCTTCCAAATGTCACCAAGACCTAAATATAAGAGGTAAGACTAGAAAATTCTCATTTGATAACATAAGGAAATATCTTCACAGCACTTTATTAAGCATTGCATTCCTAGATTACATCAATTATGAACAACAAAAGAAAAAATAGATGAATTGGACTTCATCAAAATAAAAACTTTTTTACTTGAAAAGACATTATTAAAAATTGAAAAGACATCCTAAAGAATGGGAAATGATTTTTGGAAATCACAAATCTGATAAGCATTCAATATCCAGAATATATAAAGAATTAAAGTAAACAACAAAAACACAAACACCACAATTTTAAAATAGGCAATTCATAGGAATAAACGGTATTCAAAGTAGATGTACAAATCACAAATAAGCAAATGAAATAATGCTCAACATCATTAACCATTAGAGAAATGTAAGTTAAATTACAATGAGATATCACTCCATGAAAAAATGTTTGCCTATTATTTAAAAAAAAGAAAATAAGAGTTGACAAGTGTTGGAAAAAGGAATGGTTGTATATCTTTTTATAGGAATGTAAAATAGTGTAGTTGGTTTAGAAAGGAGTTTGGTAATTACTCAAAAATTAAATATAGAATTACCATATGACCCATAATTTGACTTCTAGATATATATCCAAAGTAATTGAAAGCATGGTTGCAAACATGTATTTGTACACCAATGTTCATAGCAGCAATATCCACAATAGTTAAAAGATGGAGGAAACCCTAGTGTCCATAAACGGATGGAAAAACTGCACACAATCACATATGGATATGTACATATACTTTCATTTCTGTTTCCATGGAAAACCTTGATTAATACAAGTTTTGACAGTTTGATACCATAAGTAATTCTAGAGGAACAGATTCTTAAAAATGAGTTGTCTTAATTGTTCCTGGGGTGTTTGTGACTAGTTCTTTTTTTTAATTTGATTTTAAGGTACTAATGACTCTATTTCCTGTGTCAAAGGAAGCAGCAATAGTCCATAGCATGATGTGGAAATAGAGCTATTCAAAATATCACCACTGGATACTACTAATCATAAATTGTAGGAGAGAAGTTTCTGGATGAGTATTTGTTCAGTACCTTAGAACATTTTGGCAAACTTTTGAGTAGTGTGAAATTGTCAGGTTGCTTCTAAGTGTGCTGGAGAAAGTAGGAAAAAAATGAGTGAGCCCAGGGCTTCAAATTCCTAGTTCAAGCGCTGCATAAATTACCTTTATTGAAATACTTATCTCATGAAACTATGGGGCAGATGTATCTTAAAACCAATCCTCTGAGTCTGTTAATGAAAATGCAAATTAAATTCTCAAACTCACTGGGCCTTTGTGGATAAAATGGGGACACTGATTGGGAAGGAAATAAATCCTGAATTTTGGGATGGGGATATATGGAATGATCCTAATAAAGTTGGGTTCTTTGAACCTTTAAATTATGGTGAGTCTTTCTTGTCAGTAGAGGTAGCCTTTCCACACACATCTGAGAAGGTTAAACCTGCTTTGCAAAAAACAAACAAACAAAAAACTGCCTTTGAAACACTGAGGAAGTTGCCTTTAAGACACTGATGATTCTCTACAAGACCAACCCCTTCACTCCTCTTTGGTTACAAATTTATCAGTAGATAGAATCCCAGCATGCTCAGAAAGGTAAGTAAGCAAGTATGACCCAATTTATGCAGATGAAATTTGAATAATATCTGTGGGAATGGACAGTGAGTGTGTGGAATAATGGGGGAAATGACATAAAATTTGATCATGTAAATTTTTTGATATAGGCTTACTAAACCAAAATTTTCGATTGAACACTATTGCTCAAGTGGTCATAAATGACTGTGTTTGGTGTTTTTTCATTTTGTTAAAACATGGACCACAGGTGGCCTACACTAAATAAAGTTGAAATTCTCAAACTGCTTTGGTATACGGTAGAATAATTTATCCAAAGGCTTAGAGAGTTTGGAATAATAGAGTAGATTTATCATGTAACATCTTACATTCCTTGAAAATGTCCAGAGGGTATAATTTTCACCACAACTGTGAGAAATAAATTTCTCTGGGGAGCCTGAGAATCCCTGAATAGCTTTCTGGTCATGTTTCTCTGCAAGACAGGAATTAGAGTGGAAACTTGATACTGAATTGTTGCTACTGAACTGAGACCTTTAAATGTTATGGTGATCATTGGATCTTCAGATGGCATTGTCTAAGTAGCAGCAATTAATTTCCATGGAAAGGTTGGTATGGTTACTGTAACAGATATTAGATCCAAAGCAGTAATCAGATTAATGTGACATGCAATGATATATGGCATTGGCTAATTGATGATGGTGTCCCTACAAGCTAAAGAGATGGATAATCTTGATCTGTACATGTAGAAAAATATACAGAAGCATAACTTGAATCAACAAAACAGAGATCCAAGCCCCATTAATCACCTCCCAGACTTCATAGTGTTTGACAAATCCAATCCCCATTGAATGAAGAGTAGGCAGGGTCCCCTTGAGAAAGGCCACTTACTACACTGTCAAAACTTTGTACTGTTAAACTTTCTAACATCCTTCCCAAATGGACAAAAAGTGTTATACCAGGGAGACTGTGCATTCAAAAAAAGTAAAAATGAGGCAATTCAGTGGTAACTATACACTGGATCTGAACTGATACTTATCCCAGGAGATCCAGTACATCCTTTTGGTCCACCAAATAGAGGAGGGACTTATAGAGGTGAGGTGATCAAATAGATTTAGTTTAGGCTAATTTCACAGTGCATGTAGTGGTTTACCCAAAACAATGTTATGATTATTAACTTAAATCT
>JAQZBX010033083.1:0-25550 GCA_029593785.1 Cabassous unicinctus | reverse complement strand
TTCAGGAATAATGGACTACATGATTTAAGAAAAGGAAAGCATGAATGAACTTTGACTTCTAGTAAAGAACTGATCCTTCAGTAGAAAATACATGTGAAATAGAATTGGAAATCAAATCTAATGTTAGAGGACATAATCCTAGCTCTAATATTAATGAACTAAGATGACACAGGTTAATAACACAAATTCCTGAAATCAAGTTTTCTCTTCCTGAGAATTGAAACTGCTTAATTTTCTCAAAATCCTGTAAAAATGAATATAATAAAATAATATCAAAGCATTACATGTGACAGAATTTATAATTGATTAATATAGTTATTTGCTCCTTAAAATTTAGAGAGCTACAGTTGTAATGGAATGAGAGATAAATTTAAACTCAATGAGATTTTCAGAAAAGAGATAAGATCTGAATATAAATTATGATGTAAACTCAGTGCTAGAGAACATTAAGAGGAGAGATGAGGCAGTATACAGATAACTGTAACATGTTCTATGATAGAACATTAGAATATTAGAGATCTGGTAGGGTTAAAGTTCAGACATTTTGAGTAATATACAGTCTTTTTATGTCTGAGGGCTTTCATACAGTAATCTATAGACTACTAACTTGTTATGTATATTAGAAACTCTATGAAGCTTTTTAAAAATACATGTATGCCTTGATCTCATATGCAAGGATTTCTGTTAGATAGGGAATGCTGGGCATCAAAGTAGACTTGAAAAAGAAAGAAGGAAAGATGATACTAGTAGGCCAACCACTTGAAAACAGTCAATCCATTAATTAACTGCAATTCCAGTTTTTCTATATATTAAATGCAACCCCAATTAAAATTAAGCAAACATTTTACAAAAATTGACAAGCTGATTCTACAAATGAAAAAATCAAGCAAGGGATCTAAGACAGTTAAAACAATTTAGAAAATGAATAAATTTGGAAGACACATAATCTAATTTCAGAGCTTTACCTAAAGTTGAAATACTCAAGAGAATGTGATATTGGTGAAAAGATATACATCTAATTCCATGGAATAGAATACAGAGTGCAAAAATAGATTCACTCTCATATGGTCAACTGACTTTCAACAAAGATGCTATGGAAGGTCCATGGGGGAAGAATAGTCTTTTGAAATAATGGGGCTACCATAATTGAATAGCTTTTTGCCACACAAATACAGACACACAATACATTGATTAACCTTTTGCATCATGTTTAAAGTTTTCTTAATATGAACCTTAGAGATTCATGAAAAACCTGATGCTTTAAAACTTCTAGAGAAAATGTAGAACGGCATATGCATGACCAAGAATTAGACCATTTTTTAAAAATAAAAGGCAAAATGCATAAACCATAAGAGAAAAATTTGATACTTGAAAGACACTGTTGAGAAAACGAGGAAACAAGCCATTGACTTGAATAAAATTTTTGCTAAACCTCTGTCTAATAAAGAACATGTATCTGGAATGTATAAAGAACTGTCAAGTCTCAGTAATATGAAGAAAAAAAATCAATTAAAAGTCTGCAAAAATTTCATCAGACATTTCACAAAAGGAGATGCAGAGATGGCAACTAACCCCATGAGAAGATGCTCAGCATCATCTGCCATTAGTGTAATGCATTTTAAATCCTCTCTGTGAACTCCTTTATTTGAAACTTTCCTTCCAGTATTTCTGCTCTATTCAAATGACATTTTTAGTATCTCATGTAATTGTGAAACATTACAATACTTCCTTCTAAAATTGATTCCAAACAATGAAACCCAGTTGCAACATTTATATTCATGAGCTCTGTATGTTCTATGAATTTCAGTATGGCAAGAAGGAAATAAAAGGTAAAAGATGGAAATGAAATCACAAACTGCCAATATTTTGATAAATGTTATGATTGAGCACACACACAAAAATCTATAAATTAGTTATTAGTATTAATGAATTTAATAAATGTGCTGGATAAAACATAAACTTAGAATAATCAAGTGTATTTCTACAGCACAGCAATAAACAATTAGAAAATAAAATTGAAAATTCAAAAATATTTTTAAAAATAAGAAACAGTACCTAGGAATAAATCTAACTTAAGTAATCTAAGGCATCTATAAAGATAAGTATAAAAGTTACTCAAGTTACTCAAAATAGATAAGTACTGCAAATATATACACAGTATATCGATGAAATGGAAAATTTAATATTGTAACAATATCAAACATTCTAAGTTGATCTACAGTTTCAAGAAAATGTAAATATAAATCATTTTCTTCCTCCTTCACTTTCTTCTTTCTTCTCTTTTCTTCATTTTTTCCCTCTTTTGGTACTTGTGAAAGTGTAGAATTTTTTTCTGGGGTGGCTGATTATATTAGATATGAAAATAAACGATTCTTTTGGGGTGCTAATAATATTTCATGATGTTTTTTGTTTTACCTTGTTCCTCTTTCTACCGTATTGATTTTAAATTGAAAGTAAAGTATAAAGTGATAATTATATTCAGGTAAAAAATCTTTGTCAAAAACACTTCATAATTATGCTGCACAATCCCTATATTATTTCATCAAGTAGCACAGCAGATCAGGTTATTTTCTTATTAGTGTTGCTAAATTAAACTCTTGGTTAGAATTCTAATGGTAATATCTCCTGGAAGATACAATTTCTGTTTTGGAAATAGCAAGCAATATTTGGAATATCTTTCACACATTATAATTAACATATTCCAAGTAAATTTCCCTCAGAAACAGTAAAATTATTGAGTGAAATTATGATGACTTTTCAGTTACATTTTGGTCCTAGCTTATTTCCCATTTATGATACTGACATTTTGCCCTAAATGCATTGCATTGAATACAATGTTTACTTTTATACTACTTATATAACATTATAAATATGATGTATAATTTACTTTGATGATGTTATGAATTTACAAAAATAATACATTTTTCCTACATTCAATATTAGAGGAGAGATTTATGATAAAACACTGTTATTGAAGATATGTATGTTGGTGAGATTCATGAATTAACCTGGCCTGATAATGTTGCCCAGGTGTTTGGTGACACAAGCCACTGGCCTAATTGTTCCTGTCAGGACATTTCATGGACTTAACTCATCAATAAGTTGATTGCATCTATGACTGATTATATCTACAACCACCTGAAGAGATTGCCTTCACCTATGAGAATCAGTTGAAGGACTTAAAAGGAGAAATGATGATTTCATCAGTCAGAGGAGAGAATTTCCATCTCTACTTCAGCCAGCTTCCCCTGGGGAATTCATTGAAAAGTTTCATCAGTATTCCCAGCTTGCTGCCTACCTATGGAATTTGGACATGTGAATCCCCACAGTCATGTGAGACAATTTTATAAAATCTCACAATATTTATAGATATCTCCTGTAGGTTCTATTTCCCTAGAGAACACTGACCCCTGCAAATTATCCTTCATTTTGCAAGAAATACCTTGAAATACCCACACCACTGGGCACCTAGATATTTTACTGATGTAGAAGGCCCCAATAGCTTTATTGGATTTAACTCCCACGTTTTTACATGCAAATGCCTTACCAATATGTCTAGAGTAGTCAATAAATCTTGATCACTACTTCCAGTCATCAAGATATCGTCAATCTAATAGACCAGTGTAATGTCTTGTGGGAGGACGAGATGGTTAAGGTCTCTGAAGACTAGATTATGACACAGAGTTGGAGAACTGATATACCCCTGAGGTAGGAGAGTGTATTGCTGGCCTTGCTGGCTGAAAACAAACTGTTTCTAGTGGTCTTTACTAACAGCAATTGAGAAAAACATTTTCCAAATCAATAGCTGCATACCAGCTCTTGGAAGACACAGAGGCAGTAGAGATGCTGTGCCTGGAGGCTTTGGAAGTCCTCTATAGAAGAATCATAATGCAGACCCTTGGGATTTTGGAGCAAAGCCTTGGCTTCCTTGGCAGATAACTACAGTCCTTTTGAGATAAAGCTTTCAGCCTGCCATAGGGCCTTAGTAGAGACTGAATGTTTAACAGTGGGTCACTAAGTTACCATGAAACCTGAGTTCCCTATCATGAACTAGCTGTTATCTGACCCACCAAGCAATAAAGTTGGGCATGCACATCAACACTCCCTCATAAATTGGAAGTGGTATATATGAGCTAGAGCTCAAACTGGCTCTGAAGGCACAAGTAAGTTACATGAGGAACTGGCCCAAATGTCCATGGCCCCTACTCCTGACACATTACTTTCTCTTTCCCAGCCCACAGATATGGGCCTCTTGGGAAAATCCTTACAATCTGTTGACTCAGGAAGATAAAACTCTAGCCTGGTTTACAGATGGTTTTACATGATATGCACATACCAACCAAAAGTGGATAGCTGTAATACAAAGTTCTTTTCTAGGATGTCCCTGAAGGACAGTGGTGAGGGCCCAGTGAGAGGAATTTTGAACACTGCTCCTGGTTGTTCATTTCACTTGGAAGGAGAAATGGCCTGAGATGCATTTGTATACTGATTCATGGGCTGTCATCAATGGTTTGGCTGGATGATTATGGACTTGGAAGGAACATGATTGGGAAATAAGTGAAAAAGAAGTTTGGGGAAGAGGTATATGGATAGACATTTCTAAGTGGGCAAAAAGCTTGAAAATATTTATGTACCATGTGACTGTTCAGCAGAGAGTAACTTCAGCAGAGGAACATTTAAAAATAACCTGTTCTGTGGATACAAATTGGTCTATTTCCCCAGTCACTCATATCATTGCCCAATGGGCTCATGAACAAAGTAGTCATGGTGATAAGGATGAAGTTAACGTATGGGCTCAGCAACATGGACTTCTACTCACAAAGGCCAAACTGGCTGTTGCAAATGCTGAGTGCACAATCTGCCAGCAGCAGAGACCCAAACCCATTCCCTAATATGGCACCATTCCCTGAGGTGATCTACCTGCTACCTGGTGGCAGGTTTATTACATTTGACCATTTCCATCATGGAAAGGGCAGTGATATGTTCTAACTGGAATAGACACAGACATTGGATATAGATTTGCCTTCCCTGTATGCAATGCTTCTGCAAAACTACCATATATGTACATACATAATGCCTTATCCACCATCATGATATTTCACACAGCATTGTTTCTGATCAGGGAACCCACTTCACAGTAAATGTTTTGCAGAAATGGGCACATACTAATGGAATTTAGTGGTCTTACCATGTTCCCTATAATTCTGAAGCAGCTGTTTTAAGAGAATGGTGGAATGGCCTTTTTTTGTTTTTGTTTTTGCTTTTGTCCTCGCTGTTTGCTCTCTTGTCTTCCTCTGAATCTGCTTGTCTTCTCTTTAGGTGGCACCAGGAACAGATCTTGGGACTTTCCAGAGTGGGAGAGAGGCACTAAATCTCTTGAACCACCTCAAATCCCTGGTCTACTATGTCTCTTACTGTCTTTCCTCTGTGCCTCTTTTCACTGCATCATGTTGCTGCGCCAGCACTCTTGCACGGGCCAGCACTCCTACATGGGCCAGCATTCTGCATGGGCCAGCACTCCACATGGGCCAGCTTTTGGGCCAGCTCACTATGTGGGCCAGCTTGCCGTTCATGAGGAAGCTCTGGGAGTCCAACCCTGGACCTCTTACAAGGTAGACCGGAGCCCAATCATTAAGCCACATCTGTTTCCCAAATTGGCCTTTTGAAAACACAATTATGGTACCACCTAGGTGACAATACCATGCAGAGCTGAGGCAATGTTCTCAAGAAGACTATTTTTGCTCTAAATCAATGTCCACTCTATGATGCTGTTTCTCCCACAGCTAGGCTTCATTGGTCCAGAAATCAAGGGGTGGAAATGGAAGTGACACCACTCCCTATTTCCCCTAGTGGTCCATAGGAAATATTTTGCTTCTTCTCCCTGCAACCTTTAGCTCTGCTGGTCAATAGGTCTTAGTTCCAAAATTGGAAGTTCTTCTACCAGGAGACACAAAGATTCCATTGAACTGGAAGTTCCTCCTCATGCCTCTGAATCAACAGTCAAAGATGGGAAACACTGTACTGACTGGGATGATTGATCCTGACTACCAAGAGTAAATAAGACTGTGTTTTACTTTGTTAACTGCTGCCAAAACAATATACTAGAAATGAGTTGGCTTTTATCATAGGGATTAGTTAACTTAATACTTTTACAGTTCTGAGGCTGTGAAATTGTCCAAATCAAGGCATCATCAGAGTTGCTTTCTCCCTGAGCTGCAGCTGTGGGTGATCAGGCACATGACAGCATTCACTTGTCTCTCCTCTCTCCTCCATTGCTTTCAGTTTCTGGCTAATGTGGCTTCCTCTTAGATTCTGGGTTACCCTAATTTCAGCTTCTGGCTCCTGGGGACATCTCTTTCAGCTTCTGGGTTCCTTTCTCTTTCTGTCTGCAGCTTTTTTCTTTGTCTGCAGGTTTTCATTCCTCCATTTATAAAGGACTCTAGTAAGAGGACTGTGACCCACCCTGGGTCATGCAATCTAATCAAAGGCTTTTAACTGAAGTAATTTATTCAAAAGTTCCCACCTAAAATAGGTTAACACACACAGGAATGTAATAGCTTTAAGAACAGGATTTTCTGGGTCTACAAAAGCTTCAAACAACCACAGACTTCATCTACACAATGGAGGTAAAGAAGATTTTGCCTGGAATACAGGAGATCCCTTAGGACTTCTCTTAGTACTACCATGATCTGTGATTAATTTCAATGGAAAACTGCAACAATTCAGACAGGACTACCAATAGTCCAGAAACTTCTGAAATGTCCAAATCAAGGAATGAAGGTTTGGGTCACTCAACCAGGCAAAGAACTATGGACAACTGAGGTTCTTGCTGAGGGTAAAGTTAGCATGGAATGGGGTAGTGAAAGAAGGTAGTGATAAATATAAGCTATGGTCATATGAAGAGTAACAGAAAGGAGGACTATAATTGTTAGGAACATTTTTCCTTGTTTTGTTATGAATATGTTTGTATACGTACATAAAGCAAATATCTTAGTTTTTTTTCTTACCTATCTTATCGCCTTATCCTATGACATGTTGTTTTACTTTCATGTCATAATATTTAAGTTATAAGGTATGAAGTTTGACAGTGAATATTTCCCAAGGACTCGCACCCTATCCTGGAGAAATTTATTGCACTTCCAGGTTTATGCAAGAAATTTGAGTATTGTTACATAAAAAACTCTGTTACTGTTTTTTATTTAGAGATTTATTATGGTTTAAGGTGATGTGTATGGCTGCCATGTTGACAAGGCATGGACTGTGATGGTTAGGTTCATGTGTCAACTTTGCCAGGTAGTGGTACCAAATTATTTGTTTAAGCAAGCACTGGTCTAATTCTTACTATGAGTATATTTCATGGACTTAAGTGACCTGTAAGTTGATTGAATCTATGACTGAACATCTACAATCACCCGAGGAGACTATCTTCAGCAATGAGAGATGTGTCATCTAATCAGGTAAAGGCCTTGAAAGGAAAAGTATGTTGTTTACATAGTCTCAGTAGTGGGTAACCTGGGCTTGCTCATCCTTACCGTGATAGACTCCAGGCTACAAATACCCATGTATTTTTTCTCAGACATCTGGCCTTCAATGCTCTTGGTTATTCAACAGCTGGGGGACCCAAAATGCTATTTCATTTTCTTGCAGATCAATATGCAATCTCCTTTTATTGGTGTACTACCCAAATCACTTTCTTTCATATGTTTATCACTAGTGAAATTTCTTTTTGACAGTGTCTTGGTTTGCTACAGGGTGCTTATGCAAAGTACCAGAAATATGTTGGCTTTTTAAAATTAATATAATAAACTTTATTTTTAATGAGGTTTTAGATTACAGGAGAGTTACATAGAAAGTATACAGGATTCCCATGTATACTTTCCCCTATTAATAACACCTTAAAAATGTGTGATAAATTTGTTACAATTGATGAGTAAATATTGAAACATCACTACTATAATCCATAGGGATTATATTGTTGTTTACACTTAATTCCAATGTCCTATGTTCTAGTTCTTATTCCCTTTCCCTTCTCCTCAGAGCTTCTGGTAACCAGTAATTTTATAACAATGTTACATGCTATTCCATTACTACAATATTAATAAGTTTTTCCCCCTTATGTTTGTTCCTTCCTTAACCTTGAGGATTTTGGGATGGTGATGCCTAGCCTGCTTCAGATTGAGAGGGGACTTAGATCTTATTGGGAAGATGGAAGGAACGGATTTGCTTGCACTTGTAGATATAACCTGTTTTTTGTGGGAGGGTGGAAGTTGTCTGTCATTATTGTTTTGTTATTTGTCTTGGGCAAGTTCGATGATCTGGAGAGTAGGTGTGGGCTGCAACTCTGCTGAGATTCAGGGATCAACCGGCATGTGAACAAGCTGAAGATTTAAGTCTCTGAGATATATATTTAATGGGTATAGTGCTAATAAGAGGTTTAAATAAAAGGAGAAGAATCACGTGTAGGGAAATTATAAATGAGTCTAACTCTGTTACATTGGGGAAATAGGTTATCATATATTTCAAGGTAAGGCCCACTGATATGGGGCTGATTTCAAGGGATTATGTGCCTTGACCATAGTGTCTGGATGACTCTAGAGCCCTCAGTAGCACCCCTATTTGAGGCTTTGTTCACAGTGGCAGTTATTAAGATCTGCTTGAGACTTGCATAAGTATAACCTCTGGAATGACTTCGTGACTAATTTTGAAATCTCTTATCCATAAAAACTCTTTTATATTTGATGTTTCCACCTTTTGGTCAAGGTCTTTTTCCAAATGCATTGCCGGTTGGTGCTTGGTATTAATCCCTTGGTGCCAGGAAAACTCATACCTGGGAATGATGTCCCATGCCGGAGGGAATGTAGTGCATTTATTTGCGGAGTTTGTTTTAGAGAAAGGCCACATTTGAGTAACAAGGCTACATTTGAGTAACGAAGAGATAACTCTTAGGCATTAGTTATTATTTGGCTAAGCTTCAATTTTACAAGAATAAGTTTTATAATTACATGCATTAATATCAAGGGCTTGACATATTGGTCTGTTTTCTTTTATTAAACAATGCCTATGTACTTGAGAATTTCTTACTCTTCTATTTGAGAATGCAACAGGACTCTGAAGTATGGGAGTTTAATATTTTGTTGTTTATTGTATGGGTCTCCATCCACTGAGATAACACCCTTTGGAAAGATAAACATATTCATATTCCATAGATGCATGACCCAGGGGCACTCTTTCCCACACGTCCCCCTTCCACCAACAACCTGTACCACCGACAACCTGTACTATTTTCCCTCAACTTCTGGATGAGGGGTGCAGCCTGCCATTCCCTACTTCCCCATCTTTGATCTCCCTGTTAGCTTTTATTAAGGATATTTATTTGGGGTGAGTGCTTACAGTTCTGAGACTGTGAAATGTCCAAATCAAGGCACCATCTTAGATTCTTTCTCCCCAAAGTCAGCTACTGGTGATCATGGCATCCAGCCAAGTGGTGAAGCAAGATGGTGGAAAATCTCTGCCAAGGTCTCTGCCTTCTCCTCAAGCCTCACCATCACCTGGAGTGCAGCTGTGGATGATCAAGCATACATCAGGGCTTTTCTCCCAAGCCTTGAGCAGCTCCATGGGCCCGGTGCCTCTGGAATACCTTCCCATACTTCTGTGCTCTGCTGGTTCCAGACTCTGGGATTTCGCTCATTCTTTCAGCTGTCCTGTTTTCCTTAAGTGCTCTCTCTCTCATGGCAGAATCAATATGGTAGCTTCCATTGTCTCTGTGTCTCTCTTTCTGTGTCTCCCTTCTTCTAAGTTCCAGCAAGAGGGCAGAGACTCAACCAGAGTCATGCCTCACTGATGTAGCCCAAACAAAAGCAATCTAATCAAGTGAAGTAAACTGAATCTAATTCGATCAAAGGGTACCACATCCATAGGAATAAATTCATTTTAAAAAGAACTCCAAATTCTCAGTCAGCAATAGCAATGGCCTGTGATGACTATGTGGCCATCTGTAACCCTCTCCTTACATCGTCATCATATCACAAACAGCATGTCACTTGCTGGAAATAACTTAATCTCTACAGCATTTTAATATCTTTACTGATCATCATAAAAATTGTCATATCTTTGTGTCTATAACATAATCAGGCATTTCTACTGTTATAGTCTTCAGTTGATATATTTGCTCTGCTCAAACATACACATGAAGTTAAATTGATTATACTGATCTTTTCAGCTTTGAATTTGGTCTCCTTTCTTCTGAAACCATGTCCTACATGTTGATTCTTATATTCATCCTTAGGATGAAGTCTGCAGAGGGCAGGTACAAGGCCTTCTGCACATATAGATCTCACCTAACAGTGGCAGTGGTAATCTATGGAACGATATTCTTTATATACGTGCAGCCCAAATCCAGTCAGAATCTTGATAGTGATAAAACAGCCTCTGTATTTTATACTTTGGTGATACCCAGGCTGAATTCCATGTTCTACAGTTTGAGGAACAAAGCAGTGAAAAAGGCTCTAAAGGGAGCCTGGGAAATGTGTGCAAATGTGCTCTTAAAAATTCACAGTAGTATACGGTAATAATAAATGATATTATTGGCTATGTGTATACTATCTGACATCCCTTTAACTTTGTACAGTTTGCATCCATAGAGGTGGGCAAGAATCAATCAGTACAAGGTATAGAAATAGAGAAATCACTTCCTTGCTTTCAAACCAAAATCCACCACTAAGAGATGACTAAGTTCTGCTCACATTCCAGATATGAGTTATATTTAATTCCAAGTCCAGCTTAGGTTCCAGTCTTACATTGTGTCTTGTAAAGTCTGTTTTCATGTCTCTTCCACTAAAAATTGGCCTTAAAGAAGCTAGTTACTCTGTACAGTTGATTCACTATTTAATCTGAAGTTCCTACCACAGTAGAATTTTAAAAATAATTCTTTCTAAACATTAGGGGAATTGATTTATCTGGGCAAAAAAATATATACTGTTAAAAGAAATAAACAAAATTATTATTTTTGTGGGACTTACAGTCCTATAGAAGGATACAGAAAATAGGCAAAATCAGAAACGGATTGTCTAGTACAATAGAATGCAATGAGTTATGTGAAAATGAAATACATCAAGTAGGCCAAATAGGGAATACATTTTTTTTTTCAAAATAAAATAGTTTATTTTAAACATATTTTCCTTGTTGTACTTTATTACTTTTATAGTTTTAATTTGGAAATTTTAAACATTTGCACAATTATAGAAAATAAGGTAAACCTCAGTAGTACCCTTAAGAAAAATTCAAAAAGTAACAATATTTTGACTCTTTTGTGTCATTATTCAGACTTATCCTTTGGAGCTAAGGGCTGGAAAGGAATGGAACTGGAATACTTTATTACAAATCCTAGAATCATGTCATTTATTTCATAAATAATTCATATCTCATATATCATTTTTATGACACAATATTCATTTATCATTTATAAATAACTGCATTTAAAAGACATAAGGGACTCCTAGGCTATTATAACAAAAATTATTTAAAATTATTTATTGTCATCTAATACTGAGTTCATATTTACATTCTCCCAAATGACTCAAACCAATGTAATTTTTTCTTATTTTTTAAAGTAGCTTTAGATTACATAAATGTTAAATTGAAAACATAGGGGATTCCCATAAACCCCCCTCCTCTCCCTCCTATACTTCCTCCGTTAACAACATCTTTTATTAGTGTGGTGCATTTTTTACAATTGATGAACACCTATTGAAGCATTGCTACTAAGCATCACCTATAGTTTACATTATGGTTTACATTTTGCACTGCACAGTTTTATAGATTTTGACTAAGTGTATAATGGCTTGTATCCATCATTGTATTATCATGCAGAACAATTTCAATGTCCCCCCAAAATTCTCCATGTTATACTTTATTCTTCCCTCCCCTCTCCTAAGTACCTCTGATGACCACTGTCTTTATATCTATGTTACAAGTTCTTCCATTACTAGAATAATAATAAGTCTAATTTAGTCCATAGTTGTATTCTCACCTTATGTTTGTTCATTCCCCAGTCTTGAGGATTTTGAGATGAGACTCACTCTGCTTCTGATTGAAAGGGGGTTTGGTTCCCATGAGACAGATGGATGGATCTGACTAGCTTGCAGTTGTAGATAATCTTAGTTTCTCGGGATGTGTGTTGTCCATCATAATCCTTTTGTTGCTTGTCCTGGGTGAGTCCAATGAACTGGAGAGTAGGTGTTGGTTGTAACTCTGCTGAGATTCAGGGTTCAACCAGGACATGAACAGCCAAAACATTTAAGTCTTTGGGACGTGCCAATTTCCTGCCTGTAGTGTCAAGATATCTCTACAGCCCTCAGGAGCACCTTTGCTTGAGGCACTGTTTATTGCAGCAGTCAGTGATATCCTCCTGAGACATGCATAAGTGTAACCTTTGAAATTACCTCCTAACTCACGTTGAAATCTCTTAGCCATAAAAGTACATTCATATTTAATATTTCCCCCTTTTGGTCTAGGGCTTTTTCCAAATGCATTGCTAGTTGACATTTGGTAATAATCTCTTGGTTCCAGGGAGGCTTATCCCCAGGAGTCATGTCCCACACCAGGGGGAATGTATTGAATTTATATGCTGCGTTTGGCTTGGAAAGAGTCGACATTTGAGTAACAAGGAAGCTTTCTGAAGGTAAGTCTTAGGCAATATATATTACTAGGCTAAGTTTCAATTTCAAAATAAAAAGGTTCATAAGTACAAGCATCAGTATCAAGGGGCTTCCTTATTGATATGTCTTCCTTCACTAGGCACTCTCCATGTACTCTAGAGATTCTTGCCACTCTATTATAGAATGTAGCAAGACTCCCCAGGATGGAAATTCAGTATTCTGTCATTTATTGTGAGGGTCTCTAACCACCAAACCAATACCCCATAACCACATGACCTCATTTGTATCCCACAAAGCATGTCCCAGGTGCACCATTCTCCACACATTCCACCACCACTGACACAAGGCACCAGTAATACTCCTCTGCCACAATTGCCACCCTTCTGCAATCCAAAACCTCCCCCAAAACAAAGATAGAAAGAAAAATATTAATAATAATTATAATCTAATAAATAAAATAATGGTTAAATAATTAACTTTTTGTGCCTTTCATCACTGTAAGATCTGTTATCTTTCATGTATATTGACACTTTCTTCTGTATGCTCCCCCAGTGTCTTATTTTTTTTTTCAACTGGATTTTCTAAGAAGCTTTAGGTTACAAAAAAGTCACATAGAAAATATAGGGGATTCCCACATATCCTTCTTCCCACACCACATCCTCCCCAACCAATAACATCCTACATGAGTATGATTCATTTGCTACAATTGATGAAGACATACTGAAGCATTGCTACTAACCATGGTCAGTGGTTTACATTATGATTTACATTTTGCATAGTACAAATTTATTGGTTCTGACAAAATATATAATGGCCTATATCCATCTATACTATATCATGCAGAAAAATTCCTATGATTGCACTATTTTCCACCTTTCTTCCCTCTCTCTCTCCTCAAAACCTCTGGCAACCACTACCTTTATATAAATGTTACAAGTTCTTCCATTATTACAATGCGAGTAGAATATAGGAGAATAAATTTTAATTAAATTAGCAAGGACATCTCTCTGAGAAGATAGCATTTATGCAAACACTTAAGGAATTCAATGAGTAGGCCACATAGGTATTCACTGAGAGAAATAGGTCAGTACAAGAGCTCTTATTTAATAGTATGAGTGCTATGTTGAGGAGAAACAGAATCAAAGGTTTTGGACCTGAGGACATGATGGGTAAATAAAGGTGATGATAGATTTTAATGGGGGCCTCACCATGCTGGACGATACAGGCCCTTGTAAAATTTGCTATTTATTCTGATTGAAAAATGTAACTTATGGGGGATTTTTAGCTGTGGAAAGATGTGATGTATTGTCAATTACAGGACTGGTGTGACTATTGTATAAATAATAGGATGTAGGAGGCTAAGATTGGAAAAAGGAATAATCTGAGTGTTTTTTATTAAACTTTCAGGAGAACATGGTGACTACGGCAGAATGGAAGCAATCAGGTTATGGTAAGTGATCATATTATTGATGTTTTAGAGAAAATAACAACGGTATTCTTCATATTATTGTGTGTAAAAAGAGGTTATTAAAAGTATATTAATGATTAGAAAGTAATGGAAATACTAAATTGAGAACTCACCTCAAAATATACAGATTGCTCACTCCCACTTCCAACTAATCTAAAGTATTAGGAACCACATTTAACCTCCCATCTAAAACAATAACAAGAAAACTAAAATTATATTAGAATATTCATATTTATGACATGATACTGACAGGAACTGAAGGAAAGCTTCTATGATTCATGGAAAAAGAAATGAGATGAGCCTTATGACTGAACAAAATATACTGCCTTAAGATATTTTCCAGACAACACTGCAAAAAGGGAAACACAATCTTGGCCAAGCAGAATCCCTAAATTAGACTGTAGTTTGCAGAAGATTACTCAATTTTGTAGCTATTGCAATGGAAACTGTCCAAAATGAAACACAGAGGGCAAAAAGAATCTACATCAGGGAAAGAGCAATAATGAGCTTTGTGGCAACATCAGGCAACCACATGTATATGTAAATAAAGTTCTTAAATGAAGAGGCTTTAAATTATTTAAAGAAATAAGAGCTGAAAGTTTTCCAGTGATGATATAAAACAAAGATTAACAAACTCCAGAAAGATGAAACTTATAGAAAACCAACCAAAAGGCATACTTTAATCAAATTGTTCAAAACCACTGAAAAGCAAACTCAAGCAACAAAAGAGAAAAAGGCCCTTTGTATGCATGGCAACAAAGATAAGGATGGCATAAGATTTCTCCCCAGAGATAAAGCAATTGGAAGAAACATGGAGCAACATCATTAAAGCACTAAAAACAATTCCTGTGAATCTAGAATTCTGCATCCAGCAAAGATATGTTTCACAAAGGCATGAAAAATAATGCCTTTTCAGATACACAAATGCCAAAAGAAGCCATCACTTGGAGACCTGAAATTTAAGGTGTGAGGAAGATTGCCTTTCAGGTAAAAGTAAAGTGATACCACATGGAAATATGGCACTAGACAAAAGAATGAAAAATGCCTGGTATGATAACTAAGCATATGATCTTTAATTAATTATATCTCTTTTAAAATAATTAATTGCTTAAATAGTAATAAAAATGTAACAAAAATTGCATGTGAAGTGGTATAATTACCATTGAATGTGTACTGTGAGAAGGAAAAGTTCTATACCATCTATACCATGATCCTTAAAGCAAACACAAAATAGAAAATTACAAAAAATATAGTTTTAAAAGCAACACTAAAAAATATCATGGGGTCATAAAACCAATCATCAGTTAATTAAAATGAAATTAAAAAGAAGAAAAGGGAACCAAAACTGTATGAGAAAAATGGAAAGCAAATAGCAAGACAATGGACTTAAACCTAATTTTATCAACAACCACATTAAGTATTCATGATCCACATAACTAATTAAATGCAAAGATGGTCAAATAGGATAAAAAAATGTAATACCTAACTTTATGTTGCTTAAAAGACACAATTCAAATAAAAAGTCAAAAATAATTTTTTAAAGATTGACAAATATATACCATGCTGGTTCATAATTTAAAAAGTAAATAACTTTATTTCTGTTAGGTTTGGAGGGAAGCCAAGGAAGGGAGATGTCTTAGAAATTAGACGAGGAGCTGAGGTTAGTTTAAACAAAGCCTTTAATGAGAGAGAGCTTAGCAGGTGGGCTGAGCCTAGAATAGACACCAGTAGCAAAGGAGGGGGAGAGGGGGATATTTATAATTTATTCTGGGACTAGACTACAAAGGGTCTAGTTTGTGATGGTTTATGCTAGCTTTGTAGTTCTAAGGTCAGGTGTGGGCTGTTACTTTTCTATCAACGGGACTGTTTAGGGAGGGAACAGAGGCAGAGGCTCTGGTTAAGAATTAAGAATGCTTACCTGCAGGATGAGGGGGAAGGGATGGGGGATGAAGAGAGGGAGCCAGGACAGGAGCCCTGGACCTAACATTCCAGACTCTTTTTATTTCTTTTGCTGGGAGAAAAGGTTGATTATCTGTCTTCTGTAGCTACTTCCTGCTGAGCAGGGCATAGAGCTGTCTTTAACAGTCTTGTGCGAGGGGTTGGTAGCATTTGGCTTGCTGTATGAGAAACACTTTGCTGATGGCCTGATTGGTCATAGCATGAACAGTTCTGTGGGAGAAACTTGTTAGGAGTCATGCAAGGCAGGGCCTGAGGAGAAGAATTAATAAGATTAATATGAGAGAGGTTAGGAGGGGTATGAGAGTGGCACGAAGTAGAGAGGAGAAATAAGAATGAAAGGGGTTTCAAGCTAGGAAGTGTTGTTGAGTGTGTGATTTTCTGGCTTGTTTGATGATCTTTTGTTTATTGAGGGGGTGTGAGTTTTTCAGATTTGTTGTAATTTCTTCCCTGCTGAGGAGGAATGGGCCATTCCTGATATAGCTTTCTCTTTCCCAGCCTTTTTGCCTATAGGTTAGGGAAAGGGCATTTTTCTATATACTCTACAGAGGGGGAAATGGGCATTTTAAGTTCTTACATTCTACCCCAGTGCCCTTTTCACTTTCCATTCTATGTGAAAATATTTTGAGATGCCATTTCAGCAGTTAAGGCATTGAAATATTGTATGTAGGTTATACAACAACAATATAAAAAACAACCAAATAAAAAGCGTAACATATAGCAATATTGAACATTAATGCTTGACAGTGAAATTACATAATTTGGTGGGTAAACATCTCATATTACAGGTGTCTTTGTGTTATTTCATACAGACAGGGGCAGATTATATTGGTTTAACATATGCAAGCAAAACTTTCATTCGTAGATAAAGTACCAAGTAAAGGGGCTTTATGAGGGGGGTTCTAATACAATATATTTTTCTATTTCTAAATTTAAGAATCAGATAGGCACTAGAAGAGTTTACATAGACATACATAAATTTCATCATGAATAGGAGACTTTAGATTATTAACTGTGGTTTCATAACAATGTTTTGGGTGACATTCATTTCTTATGGACTTAAGATTCCCAACCAGTAAGGCTGCATGGGCCAGTGTTATGGCTAAAATGATTTTATTTTTCCCAGTTTGTATAGTTTGAGGCATAGGCAACAATAAATTATTACTGCCTTTCATTTTTGGACTGCAGGGCAGCTGACACTTTAACTTATAACTTCATGCCTGCATTGGTTTTACTCTTACCACCTTAACTGAAGTGCTGAATTTAAACTTAGTTAATTGTTGTAAAGTTTTTTTTTTTTATTGCCTTTTATCTGTTTCATTAAAAAGCCATTTATTTTTTTCAAATAAAAAGTTCAATTAATATCCTCATTTATAGTTTAAGAATACATAATGTGACTGGTAAATAGAATTTCTTGGTAACTGTTAATTTTGGCTAGCATCTCATATAGGGCATTTAAATTTTCTAGGCAGCAAATAGTAACTGGCTGGGTAGAAGAGTCTCATTGCAGTGTCTGTAGTAGTGAAAGCATACCTTTCATCTTCTGAGGGCACGAGGGGACTGACATACAGTCGTTGGAGTGAGTATGATGAATACCCATGGGTGATGTCCATGAGCTGTTGGCTAGCAAAAGGCATCTGGAAGTGTTACCACAGGGTTCAGTAGCCATGATGTCCATTTTTCTTGTGGATCCACTCTGCTGCTTCTCAGGTTTCAATGGTATGGCTCTGGATCTTCATGAGGGTATCTGCTTTAACGGTCTCAAGAGGGGTGTTAGAGGAGAGGGCAGGGATATGATAGACGGTTACCTGCTCCTGCTGGTAGGTGACTCAGATGTCTTTTTATAGATCTCTTTCCACAGAAGTTGGTTGATGACAGTTTATTGTTCTTGTTTGTTTTTAGTATCTGCAAATCACCCCTGGATATGGATGGTAGTTTTCAGAGTGATCAGACACTATTGAGTTAAACTTTTTACTTGTAACAGCGTGTGACATATATTGTAATTTGGCCCCTTTCTACAAGTGTAATTAAATCATAAGGAGTACTCATTTAGAATGTTGCCTTTGCCACAAATGCCACCCAAAGCCAATATTGGTGCTGGCCACATCTAATTTACAGGGTAAGTCAAGGTTTACCCCCCTTAATTTTGGAGCCTGTGTTAGTATTTTAAAATCAGCCAGCTGGGTTTTTTTTCTTATTTCCATGCACAATCTTTCTTGATTAACACAAAATAGTTTGAATATCTGAGTTAAATGATGGTTGAAGGGTTTTCAGTACCCTCAACAACCCCCAAAATGCCATTAATTGTTTTGGAGTTTGTGGTGTGAATAAACATTTTAACAACACTTAAAGAGAACAGCAAGGACCTTGCAGCTTGTCCTAATTGTTGCTTATTCTTGGTTCTTAAGATAAGATACCATTGTATCTGGTGTTTCTTTTAATTCTAAAAAATAATTATTGGTTAACATAATATTATTAATATATTGAAATAGAGTTATGGCTACAGGTTTTTTTTACACAGTCAGATTCTTTGCCATCAGGCCAGAACAGATGGTTGGGTTATGCACAATGCCTTGGGAAACACTGCAAAATTCATCATTGGCTTTTTCACATGACAGTGAGTGCAGGTTGGCTTGACTTGCCTAAGGAGTTACTAAAGAAAACTTTAGCAAATTTTAAAACAAAGCAATAGTGCTATAAGTGGATATTAATTTTTTTGTAACAAACTAGCATTATTTGGGACTGCTGCATACAGCAGTGGTTTACTTTAATTTACAATAATTTACTGTTATGCACCACCCCTGGCAGCCCTCAATGGCTACTCTCTTTTGCAGTCATAGAACTGCTTCTTGAGCAGGGGTGGGGCAAATCAGATGAATATGAGCCAAAGCATCAGTCTCTTTATTTCCAGGTGGAGAGGTTGTTTCTGTGATACATGATGTTTTTTAAAAAATAATTAAAATTATGATTAACAACATTATACTTTCATCTAATATTATGTCAAAACATTGTTAAATTTCCAGGAATTTTATACACTCTGTAAGTATTCATATGAACATTTTACTCATACAAATTATATTAACAGAGAGTTAAAAATCCCTCTGTTTCAAACAGTTTAATTCACCTTATAACATATCAAATGAACTTGACAATCTCATTACTTCATTTTACACCTTTACTATGGTTACATTAACCAACAGATATTTTATTTTAGCAGTACAGGAATAACTACTTTTCAAATCATTTTTTGAAAACCTGAGGTTTCTAATGGAATCATGATTATTTTATCCCTACCACCACTTTAATATGCAGATTGAGGTGGCCTCTGATTATGAAGTTACCTTTTGTAATTATCACCAATTTAGTTTCTCTTAAATAATGACTTCTTGGAATTAGCCAATTAAATATTTCAGTATAAACAATGCTTCTACAAACTTCTTATAACTATTCAGAACCACATAGACAATAGTTACTTCATCTTAAGACAAATTTCACCTTCCCAGAACACATTCCTTTACTTAATGCTCTTCTGTACCATATTTTTTTACATGTTTTGTCCCACAAAATTCCATTCTGCTTTCATGAAAAGTAGCCATTTTATTTTAGGACAAAACACATTTCAGATTAAAATTGGAATGGTAAATAATTTTACTAACCATCTTCATTTGCTTGAGCTTTCATTTTATCCAGGGAATTATAGAGAAGAAATGGAAGTTAACTGAAGTAAGCTGACATACCAACAATCATCAATTTAATATTACCATCCAGAGGTATCAAAACATACCAAAAAGACAAACACAAAAGAGTTGAGGCACACCAACAGAGACATAAAGCTTATTAATTTGACTCATAAATTTTACTCCTTTGGTGTGGCTGTCTCAAAGCCCTCCATCAATTCACATCTTTGATTTTAAAACTTTTGAAATTCGTGTTGCCTGTAAAATGCAAGCCCATTCCTGGAAACATTTTTATCATTATTCAGCAACCAGTGGACAATTTGACAAGTATATATCTTTGAGTAGGCCTGTTAAGATTTATACTGTTTAGGGTATACTGCTCTTCCTGGACATGTACATCCATGTACTTAATACAGTTGATAAATTTTAAGCCATTATTTCCTTCAACACACTTTATGTCCCCTTTCCCTTCTCTTCTCATTTTGGGATGCCTATAATGTGTATGAGTGTGCATTTTGTGTTGTTATTGAAATCCCTAAATCCCTGCCAGATATTTTCAATCTTTTTATCTATCTGTTCTATCTGTCTGATATTAGCTGTACTGTCTTCCACATCACTGATTCTTTCCTCTGCCTTTTCAAATCTGCTGTTTTGTGCTTCCAGTATGGTTTTGATTTCATGCAATGTGCCATTCATCACCATCATATCTGTTATCTTTTTATGCATGTTTCCAATTTCTTCAGCATGTTCTCCCACTTTCTTCTTTATATCCTTAATCTCTTTTTTCACTTGATTAAGTTGATTCATGATATTTCTTTGGACATCTCTGATTAGTTGTTCCATGTTCAGTATCTCCTCCTGTTTTTTAATTTTTTTTTTGGACTTGGCCATGTCTTCCTGTTTGTAATTTTTATGGCTTGTAATTTTTTATGTCTAGGCATCTGTTTATCATGATGGGTTTATTCAGTTGATCAGATTTTCTTTCTACTCTAGGGTTTTATTTTGTTGTTGTTTTTGTGTGTGTGGCAAGGTTTCACTTTGATACTTCATTTCTCATATTCTATTTCCTTGCTGTTGTTTATGTTCCCTTGGAAAAAAAATTAGGGCCAGAGAAAAGGAAAGAGATAGGAGGAGAAAATAATATTAATAATAATACTAGTTAAAGGCAGATGTGGAACCACCCAAGACCTAAGAAAATGAATAATTAACATGAGTAAGATGTAGAGTGGAGTAAGAATAAAAAAGTGGAGTAGAAACAATGAAACGAAAAACCATATAGAGAAAAATATATAAAATGAAGTAAAAGGACTGAACAAAGAGAAAAGAGGAAAAAGAAAAAAGAAATGAGAAAAAGAAAAAAATACAAAAAGAAAGAAAGCAGAGATGAAAATAGAGAGAGAAATAAAAACAAGAAAAATTCAAGACCAAACAAAAAGAGGTGTAATGAAAGAACAACAACAGAAAACAGAAGATAGAAAAATGAAGGAAAGAAAAGAAATAGCATAAGTAGAAAAAATTGGTAAAGGGAATCCAAAAAGAGAGACAAAACAAACAAGAAGCAAGACAGCAGCAAGTAATTAAATAAACATTGGAGAAATAAAGGAAAAGGATCACCAAGGAAAAACAGCCTTCCATCATAGGCCCCTAATGATCTTCTCAGGCTGGTGATTGATTGGTGTTCATCAATCAATCACCCTACAGCTTGCCATCTGCAGGTTTTAAACTTGATTTCAGCAAGTAAATAATGAAAAAAGAAAAGAAAAATAAAGGAAACTTAAACAAAAAGAAAAGAGATCCTAGAAAAGCTAAAATACAAAAAAAAAATCTGTATGTTCCGTGTCATAAAGTATCAGCTGGATGCCTGATAACCCAGAGTATCACTTCTCTAAGAAGAGATGGGAATTGAACTGGAGACTTCATATATGCAAGTCAGAAATTCCTCCACTGAGCTAAAATGTCCCCTTAGTTTAGTTAGCCTTTCAGAAAGCTATCGGCCCCCTTTCCCTCTCGGGCAAGTTAGATTCCTAGCTGTTTGCCAGAGTCCTACTGTTTAGGTCCCTGTCTGTCCCTGCCCCTTCTCTAGTCTAATTCCTCTCTTTACCTCTGCAGCTGGGCATGACAGCCTGCCTGAGGAGATGCCCCCTCCCTCTCCACATCAGGTTGGGGTCCCTTCTGAGGTTTGAAGGGGACTCAGCTGGCCAAACTCACTGCAAAGAAACCACTCTCTACCCTCCTAGACCCCTTTTCCTCTGAGGGATTGCCCCATCACACTCTGTTTGGAGTGGCAATCCAGTGTCTTCACCTAGGCTACTTGCCCTGAGGGCAGGGTATATGTGCCACTTCCAGCCACAGGGACTAGAAATTCATGATTTTCCTTTGGCTTTTTTATCTTTCTAGTATCCTCCTAGATAGCTCAGAGTATCTTCCCATTCTATATATAACCAAAGCAGCTCCTTCAGATAAGTTTCTATTCTCCTTGCTCCTCCTTTGTTGAGATAGGGTCAGACTCTGCCTACTCACCTCAACACCATTTTCCTGGAAATCATGAATAATTCTTTTAATGTTGTTGGGTTTGATTAGCAAGTATTTTGTTGAGGATTTTTGCATCCATATTCTTTAGAGAAATGTGTAAGTAATTTTCTTTTTTTGTAATATCTTTGTTTGGCTTTGGTATTATGGTGATATTGGCTTCATAGAATGAGTTTGTTAGTGTTAATTTTTGTTCAATTTTATAGAAGAATTTGAATAATATTGGTATTACATCTTCTTTGAATGCTTGGTAGAATTAATCTGTGAAACCATCTGGTTGGGCTTTTCATTTTGGGGAGCTGTTTGATGACAGTTTCAATCTCTTTACTTATGATTGGTTTTTTGAGGTCTTCTATTTCTTCTAGGGTCAGTGTACATTGTTCTTAAGTTCTTAGGAATTATTTCATTTCATCTACATTTTCTAGTTTGTTGGCATACAGTTGTTGATGTTATCTTCTTATGATCTCTTTTATTTCTGTGTGGTCAATAGTGATGTTCCCATATTTATTATTTATTTTATTTATTTGCATCTTCTTTGTTTCTGTCTTTGTCAGTATCGCTAAGGGTTTTTGATTTTGTACATCTTCTCGAAGAACCAAATTTTGGTTTTGTTAGTTCTTTCTTATTGGAGAAGATGCTGAGAGTCAGAGCATAAAGGGTTAAGCATCCAAAAAGCATGCTTGCTGGTAGAGAGCAAATGTCTCCAAGGACACTGCATATTGCAGATATCAGTGGGAGGAGGCAGAGTGGAATGAACTCCCCACACAGGTGTTATTGTCTAAGTTCCCAGGAAAGTTTCTCTGGGAACTCCAAACAGGTAGCGTTCTCAGGCACCAAGCTGAGAACCTAGTGAAGAACTCCCTACTTTTGTTATCAGCTTTGTAGTACAAAAAGTAGCTTCAATCTAAATAAACTTGCCTGCATTCCTCATGGTGTGAGGTCCCCTGATCCCAATCTTTCTTTGGATCATTCCCGGCACCGTCAAACTCCACATTGAATTACAAGACTTTCTATTGTATTTTGTTCTCAGTTTCATTTATTTCTGCTCTAATCTTTGTTAGTTCACTCCTTCTGCTTACTTTGGAAATAGTTTGCTATTCTTTTTCTAGTTCCTCCAACTGTGTAGTTAGGCCAATGATTTTAGCTCTTGTTTTTTAATATAAGCATTGAATTCTATAAATTTCCCTCTAACTCTGCCTTCACTGCATGCCATAGGTTCTGATATATTGTGTTCTCATTTTCATTCACTCAAGATATTTATGATTTCTATCACTATTTCTTCTTTGACCCACTGATTAATTAAGAATATGCTGTTTAATCTCCATATATTTGAGAATTTTTCCTCTTTCCACCTGTTGTTGATTTCTAGCTTTATTCCATTATGATCAGAGAAAGTGCTTTGTATTTTTATCTTATTGAATTTACTAAGATCTGCTATGTGACCCAATATATGGTCTACCTTTGGAAAAGATACACTTGAGAAGAATTATATCCTCCTATTTTGTGGTGGACTGTTCTGCATTTGTATATTAGGTTTAGTTCATTTATTACATAACTGAAGCTTTCTGTTTCTTTATTGATCCTATGCCAGATGTTCTATCCAATGCTGAGAGTGGTGTTTTGAAGTCTCCAAATACTATTCTAAAGACATCTATTTCTCCCTTCAGTTTTGCTAGTTTGTCTCATGTAATTTGGGACATCCTGGTTAGGTGTATATACGATTATGATTGTTATATCTTCCTAGTGAATCATTCCTTTTATTAATATATAATGTCCTTCCTTGTCACTAATGACAGTTTTGCCTTTAAAGTGTATTTCATCTGATATAGTTATAGCTACTCGAGCTTTTTTTGGTTACTGCATCTGTGGAGTTTCTTTTTCCTCATGTAATTTGTTATCCTTGTGACTAAAGTGTGTCTATTGTAGACAGCATATAGATGGCTCATATTTTCTTATCCATTCTGCCAGTCTGTGTCTTTTCATTGGGAAGTTTAATCCACTAACATTCAAACTTATTACTGTGAAGACAGTTCTTAATTCTCCCATTTTGACTTATTTTCAGCACTCTTTTTATATTTTAGTTACTTTTACTGATATAATATTTATTTCTATACTCTCATCAAAGATTGCCTCTCCTGTCTTTTCTTTTCAGGCAGTAGCATTCTCTTTAGTATTTCCTGTAAAGCCCATCTCTTGGTTACAAACTCTTTCAGTATGTGTTTATCTGTGATGATTCTAAACTCGCCCTCATTTTTTAAAACAATCTTGCTGGACCTAAGATTCTTGGCTGGCAGTTTTTCTCTTGCAATATCTTAAATATATCATACTACTGCCTTCTTTCCTTTTTGGTTTCTGGTGAGAAATCAACAGTCTTTTGGGTATCCCTTGTAGGTAATGCATCACTTTTCTCTTGCTTTTCTGAGAATTCTTTCTTTGTCTTTGGCATTTGACATTCTGATTTGTATATGTCTTGGAGTAGGTCTATTCAGATTAATTCAGATGGGAGTACATTGTTCTTCTTGGATGCTGATATCTGTGTCCTTCAATAGGGTTAGAAAATTTTCAACCATTTTTTTTTTCAAATATTCCTTCTGTACCTTTTCCCTTCTCTTCTTCTTCTGGGATTCCCATGACACATATGTTTGCATGTCTCTTGCCATCACTTAGTTCCCTGAGACCCTGTTCATTTTTTTGCCATTCTTTTATTTGTTCTTTTTTATCTTCAGTTTAGGAAGCCGTGTCTTCAAGCTCATTGATACTTACTTCTGCTTCCTTGAATCTGCTGTTATATGCCTCCAGTGCATATTTAATTTCATTCATTGTGGCTTTCATTCCCATAAGATATGCTATTTTTCTATGTATGTTTTCAAATTCTTCTTCATGCTCACCCAGTGTCTTCTTAATATCCTTAACCTCTTTAGACATCTCATTGTCTTTATTAAAGAGATTTGTTTGAATATCTATGATCAGTTGCCTCAATTCCTTTATGTCATCTAGAGGCTTATCTTGTTCCTTTGACTGGGCCATATCTTCCTGTTTCTTGGTATGGATTGTGATTTTTTATTGGTGTCTTGGCATCTGGCTTACTAGTTGTATTTATTCTGGGTGCAGCTTCTCTCTTTAGTTTAGGATTCTTGCCCTTTCTCCCTTGCTGGTAGTGTAGTAGGAGCCAAGCATGTAGTCGGTATTATAAGCTCTGGAGGCTGATGCTTCCTCCTTTATCCCAGGAACTGATGAAGTTTCTCCCACCCTTTTCTGGCAGGG
>JAQZBX010033082.1:0-25558 GCA_029593785.1 Cabassous unicinctus | reverse complement strand
GTATTGTGTCTTTCATTCCCATAAGCTCTGTTATTTTTCTATCCAAGGTTTCAAATTTTTCTTTGTGCTCACTCAGTGTCATCTTAATGTGTTTTATTTCTTTAGCTACGTCCTTCAGATCCATGATTTGATTTGGGAGATTTGTATGAACCTCATTGATTAGCTGTCTCAGGTCCTGTGTCTCATCTGGAGCTTTGATTTGGTCCTTTACCTGAGTCATATCTTCCTTTTTCTTATGGTTTATGATTTTTTGCTGATGCCTAGGTATCTTTATGATGCTGAGTTTGCGCTGATGGTCAATTTCTCTCTCTTGCCTAGGGATTTACTGTTAAGTAGCTATGTGCTACCACTGTTCCTTGACTCTTGGTTAACTTGTTCTAGATAGGGTTGCCTCTGTTTAACTGCTCAATCCAGGGCTAAAGACCCAGTCATGGGGTACAGGCCAGTTTCCAGTGTCCTTGGAGAGGGGGGCCATAAAGGCACCTGATTCCTCTTTCATTATTTTTCCTTTCTTTCCATGCACTTTTATGGTCTGCCAGCAGATTACGCTCTTTGGCAGACCTCTCAACTCAGACCCCCAGGTGCTAGGGGGGAATACATTCAGTGTAACCTGCAGGTGGTGCAGAAGCAATGTCCTCAGGGCTGGTCAAGCCTCACAAACAAACTTTATCACAAGCTATTTTTCCTTGGCTGGCTGTACTCTTCCTCTCTCTGCTTCCTCAGCAACCAGCCCAGGGCATTAGGGGAGGTGATTGAGAAGGCAGATTATCTTTATTTATTTATTTATTTTTAAAAAAGATTTTATTTGTTTATTTATTTATTTATCTCCCCCTTGCTGCTTGTGTTTGCTGTGTCCATTTGCTGTGTGTTTTCCTGCGTCTGCTTATCTTCCCCTTGCTGTGAGGTCTTGCTGCATCAGCCCACCGCGCCGTGCAGGCCGGCCTGCCCTCACAAGGAGGCCCTGGGAAGTGAACCCGGGGCCTCCCATATGGTAAACGGGAGCTCTATCGATTGAGCCACACCTGCTTCCTGCAGATTATCTTTAGCTCCCTGTAGGCTCTCAGGGCAAACAATGTTGTGGCCCCTCCGGCCTGGAATTGTGAGACCCCTCCAATGCATCAGACCAAGTTTGCTGGCCAAAATCTGAATTTGATGTAGGCTGTATTCCTCCCTTTGCCCTTTCTTGGGGAAGAAGACCCCTGCAACACCCTCGGTCTGCAGCCCCTGCAGTCTACAGCTGCTGCGGTCCGCAGACTGCTGTTTGCTCAGAGGGTGGTGGGATGGGCATCAACTGCTGCTACTGAAGCTCTACTCATGGGATTTTTCAGCCAGCTGAGACTCCTTTCCTTCACCCCTCTCTCTTCTGGGTAGTGTCTCACCTTCCCCTGATGTCCTGGAGCCCTAGAGCAGCCTCCAGACAGACTCTCTGCCTGTCCTCTAGCTATTTTTTCTGGGAGAGAAGTGATCCCTCTACCCCTCTAATCCTCCATCTTCCCAGAAGTTCCAAGTCAGGTCATTTTGATTGCTGTTTCCCTAACTTTTTTCTGTTAATAAGATTTTTTATATCTTTGGTTTTCAACTGTTTGACCTCTGTGATATGCCTAGTTGTATTGTAGTTTGCATTTTAATGTTTGTTAATCTAGCATCTCCATTATTTCTGAGTTTGTTTATATTGCTGTTTGTTACTCTTATTTATGGATTATATTGAAGGAGGTTAGTTTAGGAAGAGGGAAGACAAATCTAAGCCCTGGCAGAAAAATGTGGCTGTGGAACCATGCCTGGAAACCCCCTGAGGGAAAGACCACCACCAAGAATAAAGTTGGAAAGATCCTGTGAGACCCCTCCACGAGATCCCATCTGGAACGAGATCCTGTCCAGGGTCAAGGGGAAGCCCCGGATATCCTCAAGGGTCCTCACCATTGGCCCCCTGGGAACTAACTGTTGGGGTAACCAGTCAGAATAGCAAACAATTGGGACCCCTCTCCCAACATTAGGAAAGGGAGGAGTAAATAATAGCTTAATAAAGGTAGCCTCCCCAGCCCAAAACGCGCTCTCTGCCTAGAGGAGCCCACATCTACAGGTCTAGGTGCGTAATTCTGTTCTCTTCTCCCGTTTCTCAGTAAATTACTGGTCTAACTAAACCGGCATGTTCTTAAATTCTTTTATGTAACATAGCCAAGAACCTAGAGGAATCCATCCCCCTACTTCAATATTTTTTTCTTTGCATGTCCATTTTTCATTTTATATTGGATGTGTGGGTGCAGTGTTGTTAATTTTGTTCTGGCAGGCATTTAATTTGCTGGCAGATCAGCTTGAGTCTAGATTTTAGGGATTAGCTGTCTTTTTCTTAAAGGGCCAAATAGTAAATATTTTAGGCTGTGGGCCCTTCAGCCCCTCTTTACTACTCATCTCTGCTCATGTAGTACGAAAGCTGCCATAAACTATACATAAATGAATGGGCTTGGCTGTGTTCTGCTAAAACTTTCACCCATCAGCCATAGTTTGTTGACCCTTGGTCTTGAGTATTCCTTATTCTAGGGTTAGTATTCCTTATACCTTATTATTCTTAGGGTGTGGCCTTTCTGAATTGTCATTTGTATGGTTGGGGTGCTCAGCAATGTTGCTCCACTCAGGCTGGTCAAAACTGTGAAGTCTTCGAGCATTAAATATCCATGCAGTTCATAGCTCTCCCATTGGTTTATCTGTTAAGCCTTGCTGAGTCTCGTGCTGTGTATTTAAACAGAGATTTAAAGGGGATCCTTGTTCAGATTTCTGGAGCTCTTGCTTTGTGTAGTTTTCTGTTACCCTGCCTTGCAACTTCCAGGCATCTCAGAAGCTGGGAACATTATAGGCTGCTTGCTCCCCTCAGCGGGAGTCCAGTGCTCCAGGTGGGCTCTTCCTCCCTGTGCTGTAGACCAGAAAGTGCCTGCCAGCGGGAAACCATGGTGTTCACCTCCTCTCAGGAATCATACTACTCCGATTGCCTGTTGCCCAATGTCTCAAGACAGTTGCTTCATATATTTTGACCAGTTTCATAGTTTTTTATATTGGAAAGGTTAGTCTGATATAATTACTTTCAGAGCCAGAAGTGGAAGTTCCTTTATTTGGTTTTAAAGTACAGTTTACTTTCTTTGATTTATAATTAGGTATGACTTTTACTGGCCAGTGAAGTTTTCGTTGATAAAGAGTTTTTAAAATAAACAGGTCAAGGAAATTACTCAGTATAGGGGTGTGTTGACATTGGAGAGATTGTAATAGCATATATTTTTGAATTGACTAGTAATAAATTGCAGGCTTAAAAATTGACACGCCATTTTTATTTATTTATTTTTAAATCTCTTTAGTGAACTTTAAATTTGCAACTGGTTCTTGTGTGATAGAATTCAAAAGCATATTAGACTGAGGAAGTTATAATCTAAATTTATACCCTTGGTCCAGGCTTAGGTGAGGAAGTGAATCCAGTGTTAGGGCCAACATGAGGGATAGATCATTTGGAAAAAGTTGTTTTCTGAATGAAACTCATATTTCACACTGTCGTTACAAGTAGTTTAGTGATTGTGTTCATTTTACCAAGGGCGGTAAAGAATTAAGTCAATATCTGATTGTAGTGACAGTTAAATTTTAATTTTCTATTAACTATGTGATTTTGAATAAGTTGCTTTAATTCTCTAGGTAACTGGAAATGTGGCAGAATATTAACAAAGGCAAGATAAAGATGAGTGTTTTAGAAAGAAAGCTAGCTTGAATACGGTGAATTTGAGGTTTAGTGGATGTCAGCATTCAGATATGCAGCATGGGAAGCATTGGGCATGGTTAGGAAGAGTTATGTTTGGTTAGTATAGATGACATGTAACGGGTTGTTGAGGAAAGTTTAGACAGTTAAGTTGGGACCAAATAAGGGAGGGCATTACTTATCAGTCTGAGAGTTTTAGGTATAATTTGGTGGATAACTGGGGGCTTTTAAATGTTTTTGGGGAAGAGAATATACAGAATTATTCATTTAGGAATATTAATTTGATGGCAGTAGAGTGGAGAGACTTACTGGAAAAATTTTGGCTTTTCCTTTGCCTATTTACTGAAAACTTTGTTTTGGTACTAAGCTGCTATGTTTTTAGTTTTTGTGGGCATAATTAAATCTTTAATATTTTTCATATATTTTGGCTGTCCTCTAGATAGCACAAAAGAGATTGATGAAAGTTTACATTTCATTCATTAGTTAGAATTTGGCATTTTTAGGAGATCATAGAAAGGGGATTTGTGCACACTCTTTTGTAAGCTCAATAATATAACTGCGTGTGTAACATACCTCATTAATTCAGAATGTTACACTTTTTTGCTTCATATATTATCCCTGATTATAAACTAGTTTATTCATTTGTGAATGCCAGGATCTTTTACAGAAAAAGACTAATCTAAAATAAGTTTTTTTTTTTTTTTTTCCCAAAACGAAATAAATTTCAGGTGTTTTCAGCTTTAAAATTTCAAAGCTTATGGTATATAATAAGTATTGTAAATCAAAAATTTTTTTAACATCTTCAATTTTATTTATCAATCATTTAAAAATTCTAAATGCATATAGTAAACTTCAGAAAAAGAAGGATTGCAGAGTGGTTAAAGAAAAGGGCATGGATTTATAAACTCTAGATCCAGATCTCAGGTCCATCACTTTATAGTTTTATGGCTCTGGGAAAGTTAGCCTTTTTATGCCTTTCTTTCCTCATCTGTGAAATGAGGATAACAATGGCACCTAATTTATAGAGTGGTATTGAGAATTGAGTGCACATTTGAAACAAATGTGCCTGGCCCCATTAACATTTCTATAAATGTTACAATATTGGGAAGTAGAAGCAATTAATTAGCCATATATTTCAGATAATTACAAGATATTTGCTGGGTGACAATTTACCTTGTTTCAGGAGCTCAAATTTGAGAAGCTGATAAGGAAGAATTTATACCAATTGCATTTGTGCATATACAACTTCCACAAGATAAAGCATATTGTCTTGGGAGTTAAACTTTTTAAATCCTGGCCTTCTGTCTCTGGACTCCTAGCTCTGAGATTTAGGGCAAGTTTTTGGGATTTTTTCTTTCCTTCTCCTTCCCTCACAACATTTTGAGGTAGGTGTTATTATCTTTATTTTACAAATGAGGAAATGAACTTTTCTCAGGGATATATAGTTGTAAGTGACAGATCTGGAATTTAAACTTAGGCACTTTGGTTCCATGATCTGTTATTGTTTTAGTAGCAATCTGAGCAGTTCTTCCTGAAGTTCTAAATGGTAGTGATTTCTGGATTTTTCTCTAGGTGCTTTTAGAAATGTAATACATAGAAATTTTTTGTGGTTAACTCTGGAATGAATCACATTTTATAAAATGAAGATTTTTTTTTTTAGTACCAGTTTGTAAACTCTCACTTGCCCAAGTGCAGGGAATATAGTTTTAAGTATGAGAGATTCTGGTACTAAATAGGAATAAGGATGCATTTTAAAAAATATTTTACATTTTTGGCACAATTTTAGATGTCCTTTCCCCCTTCTAATTTTAACAGTAATATATGTTTCCAGTTTCTAGTTCATTTTCCAAGTAGACTGGCCTCTGAATTATTGGCCTTTAACTATTATCCACATGAAAAAGAGAACCATTTTGTCTTAACTTGCTCAGTTTTATAAAGCTTATAATTAATCTTTAGCTGAAAAGAACTAACTTCCTCATTTTACAAATGGGGAAACTAACTTTAACTAAGATTACATAGCAAGTCATCTTTAAAGTGTGTACATACAAGTGTATACTTCTTGAAATCCCGTGAAGTCTTACTATCTTTCTGGTTTGGAGAGGTGGCCCATCTGATTTATTATTCTAGGTTGTAGGAGTCCCTTTAAAACACATCATGGATTTCCTTTCACCACCCCATCTAAGAATTTGTAAGTATGATATCATGCCCATAATGGATTTAACTAAAATTGATATGACATTGTGAATTTAGCTCTCCTGTTCATAATATTCATGATTGCCACATCTCTTTGCTTTTTATCTATTTTACTCAGCCCTGTGTAGCTTGCCCTTCCATATAGAAGTGTCCAAATCTTTTCATTAGGTCCTTTTCATTAAAAGAATGCCTTCTTGTCACCCCTCAGGCTATTTCAGATTGTCTTTTGCTAGAGACTTTTCTTTAGTCTAAACCACAGTTGCTCAGTATCTTCCAACTGCAGGTACCAGATGATATTGTGCAAGGTTAATCTACCAGTATACAGCATATAGTAGTTAAGAAAATGGGCTCTGGAGTTGAGTTTGAATTGCCTAAGACCTCCATCGCCAGTTTTGCATACTTGAGTGACTCAGGTTTTTAAAAAAATTTTTTTTAAAATCTGTTAAATGAGAGATATTAACAACAACACTTATAACAAATAGGTTGGGAGGAGTAAAATGAGTTCTTGCATGTAAAGCGCTTATAAAATACTATATTTTATAGTAAGCCCTCAATGTTAATTTTAAACAGAACAAAAAATAAGTATCTGCTTAATGATAATCTTTTCTTAGTATTTTGGACTCCCTTTGGTATTTGGACAATGGCACACAGGACTTAAGTCTTCATAGAACAATGTACAATGACTACTAGAATCTTTTTAAGGCTGGACAACCTGGAGTGTAAGGGGAAATGATGTAATTCCCTGAAAGTTTTCTTCCGAAATGAGCATATGCCTATTAAAAAAAAATTAAATATAAGTAGTCATTAATTTTGTTCAAATTCATCTTTTTAATTTTTGGCTTGAATAAACAAGACAAACTTCTCTGAAAATGTGAGTAAAAGCTTTGGGTGCATTATGTTAATTGGGAAGAATAGTATCTTAAAGCCACATTGGTTTATGAAGTTTCTTTAATATAGACACATTGCTACCTTTTGAAAAATGATAGGTTCTATGGATAGCATTTAGTCAACTATATATATGATGGCAATCTGGATTAATAGTACTACTTTTTCTAACTGCTTTTCATCTTGGCTTTTTCTCTGTAGATAAAGTTCTATGTTAACTCATTACAAACTGAACCCCTGCTTGCTCCTCTTAACTTTAGACTCCTTCCAACTCTGTCTTTATTTCTGCTGAGGTTATATTCTATTTGTTTTTCAGATGAGACACTTTTTGCTCTTCCTGCTACATCTGAGCCTGTGATGCACTCCTCTGCAGGCAAGTTCTTTCTGCTAGTCTTTTATCCTCTCTGTATTCTGATTTTGACTCTTTAGTTTTGTTAACTCTGTGCGCATTAGCTTGAATTTACTAAAAATTAGCATGGTTCCAAAAATGTTTTGTGTACTGAAAAACTTGAAATTTGCATTTTATATGCTATGTCCAAGGAAGAAATGGGCAGAATTTGATTAATAATTGGCAATATGTAAGGAATTCTTGGGCCCTTGGCTTACATTTACAAACTGACCGTTCCTTTTTTCCAAATACAGTTTACTTGCTTATAGCCAAAAGGCTTTTATTTAAATAAATGCCAGTGTATGGCATTTAATTACCTAGTACTCTTTCTTTAACATACTGTCGGTTAATCTCTTCTCAAATCGTCTTCCCTTTCTCTAATATTAGCTTTTCTCATTTGATAACACTTGAGGTTTTTCTCAGAGACTTGATTTATGTCTTTACATAGCATATATTGCCTTTGAAGTCATGCACATGTTTTATTGACAACATTTTAATTCTTTCAGTAATGATTCAAATCTACTCAATTGCTTTTTATTAGTTAGATGCTGTTAACATTTCATTTTAGTTAAGAGTATTTTTACTAACACTATTTTGTATCTGTCATAAAACTTGCATTAACTCTGAGAACACTGGCATTCTCTAACTTTCCTTTCTGTCCATGGTCACAGAAAAAATTATGGACTTGAAGGAGCAGTCAGGTAACAGTGTTTCGGCTGGTCAAGAAGATTTCCCATCTGTCCTGCTTGAAACTGCTGCTTCTCTTCCTTCTCTATCTCCTCTCTCAACTGCTTCTTTTAAAGAACATGAATATCTTGGTAATTTACCAGCAGTATTACCCACCAAAGGAACATTTCAAGAAACTTCAAATGAAGCTTCTAAAGAGTTCTCAGAGAAGGCAGAAAATCCATTTGTAGGTAGAGATTTAACAGATTTTTCAGAATTGGAATACTCAGAAATGGGATCATCGTTCAGTGGCTCTCCAAAAGCAGAATCTGCGATAATAGTGGCAAACCCTAAGGCAGAAATAATTGTGAAGAATAAAGATGAAGAGGCTGTAGGTAGCAGTAACATCCTTCATAATCAACTAGAGCTACCTATAGCTCTCACTAAATTGGTTAAACTAGAGGACAAAGTTATGTCTCCAGAAAAAGCAAAGGACAGTTTTAATGAAAAGGGAGTTGCAGTTGCTTTTAAAGAAGCTCCTATGAAAGAGGAATATGCAGACTTTAAACCATTTGAGCGAGTATGGGAAGTAAAAGATACTTCCAATGAAGATAGTCATGTGGTGGCTGCTGAAGGTAAAGTAGAGAGCAAGTTGGAAAGCAAAGTGGATAAGAAATGTTTTGCAGATAACCTCGAGCAAACAAACCATGAAAAAGATAGTGAAAGCAGTAATGATGATATTTCTTTTCCCAGTTCACCAGAGGCTATAAAAGATGGTTCAGAAGCATATATTACATGTGCTCCCTTTAATCCAACAGCACCTGAGAACATTGCAACAAATATATTTCCTTCGCTGGAAGATCATACTTCAGAAAATAAGACAGATGAAAAAAAAATAGAAGAAAAAAAGGCCCAAATTGTGACTGAGAAGAATACTAGCATCAAAACATTAAACCCTTTCCTTGTAGCAACACAGCATTCTGAGACAGATTATGTCACAGCAGACCATTTATCAAAAGTGACTGAGGACACAGTGGCAAACATGCCTGAGGGTCTAACCCCAGATTTAGTACAGGAAGCATGTGAAAGTGAATTGAACGAAGCTACAGGCACAAAGGTAGCTTATGAAACAAAAATGGACCTAGTCCAAACATCAGAAGTGATGCAGGAGTCACTATACCCTGTAGCACAGCTTTGCCCATCATTTGAAGAATCTGAAGCTACTCCTTCACCAGTTTTGCCTGACATTGTTATGGAAGCACCATTAAATTCTGTACTTCCTGGTGCTGGTGCTTCTGCAGTGCAGCCCAGTTCATCACCAGTAGAAGTTCCTCCCTCAGTAAATTATGAAAACATAAAACTTGAATCTGAAAATCCTCCACCATATGAAGAGGCCATGAGTGCATCACTGAAAAAAGTATCAGGAATAAAGGAAGAAATTAAAGAGCCTGAAAGTATTAACACAGCTGTTCAAGAAACTGAAGCCTCTTACATATCTATTGCATGTGATTTAGTTAAAGAAACAAAGCTCTCTACTGAACCAACTCAAGATTTCTCTAATTATTCAGAAGTAGCAAAAGTTGCACAGCCAGTGCTTGATCATTCCGAGGTAGCTGAAGATTCCTCACCTGATTCTGAACCAGTTGACTTATTTAGTGATGATTCAATACCTGAAGTTCCTCAAAGGCAAGATGAAGCTGTAATGCTTGTGAAAGAAAGTCTCACTGAAATGTTACCTGAGACAGTAATAGAACCTGAAAATCAGGAACAATTCAGTGGTTCACCACCTGAGGGGGGAAAGCCATATTTGGAATCTTTTCAGCCTAAATTAGATACCATAAAAGATACCATATCACCTGATGAAGTTTCAACATTAGACAAAAAGGAGAAAATTCCTTTGCAGATGGAGGAGCTCAGTACTGCAGTTTATTCAAATGAAGGCTTATCTGTTTCAGAGGAAGCAAAAATGAGAGAAAGTGAAACATTTTCAGATTCATCTCCAATTGAGATTATAGATGAGTTCCCTACATTTGTCAGTTCTACAGCTGATTCTTCTCCTAATTTGGCCAGGCGATACCCGGGCCTAGAAGTATCCCACAGAAGTGAAATTGCTCATGTCCAGGATGGAGTTGGGTCACTGGCTTGCTCAGAATTACCCCATGACTTTGCTGTCAAGAATGTACAACCTAAAGATGAAGATAAAATCCCCATCCCAGATGGATTCTCCAGAGATGGGTCTGATATAGCAAAGGTACCCTTCCTGCCTCCAGATGTTTCTCCTTTGGCTGTTCAAACAGAGATAGAAAGTATAGTCAAACCCAAAGTTCTTGTGAAAGAAGCAGAGAAAAAATGCCCTTCTGGTACAGAGAAAGAGAACAGATCACCATCTGCTCTATTTTCAGCAGAGCTGAGTAAAACTTCAGGTAATTAACACATTGTTTTGTGCTTTCTAATCTTCTTTTGACTTATGAAACATTCCACTACATTTTATGTAATATATTACATTTATGGTGTCTAATATATTGCATTGATATGAATTCTTTCCACTGTCTCAGTGGAAGGTTTTAGTGCCTTTTCTACCCCTCTTGCACTCACTCTTGCTCCTAACTTTTATACACAATTTTTCATTGTTTCCTTTTTTATCGTACCATCAAACTAGAAAATGTTTTTAATTAGAATTGGCTTCAATGTCTATTTCTTTTCTTTTGCTTCAGTGTTTCTTGATAGCATGAAGTGCAAGAAGTATTAAAAGTATTTTCAGATGTGTTTATTTTTGTTTTCTCAGAAATTATTTCATTTTTAATTTTTAAAGAAATAACATTTCTGTAACACTTTTCCAATATTTTAATATAGTGCTGTGTTTTCCAGTGATAAGTTTAGGCATATTTAGTAGACATTTTGTTTAAAAATGTAAACTGAGATGTGCTATTATGAATTCTTCTGAAAAATGCTAATTCTCATTTTTTCTTTTGACTCTACGTTTCCCACCTGCCTGATTTGCACGTTTTTTAAATTTAGCATTCTAATTTAGCTGTACTTGCTATAAAAATACGTACTGATTACTGTGTATTTACTGAATATACTTATTCGCTGTTGGAGAAGGCTAGCACTAGTGACAGGGAGACCAGTTTGGAAATTGTTGCTGTAATCTAAGAAAGAAGAGATTATGAACATTAAGGCAGTGAGTGGTGTGAACATGGAGACAGGACTTGGTGTTTGGTTCAATATGGAAATGAAGAATAAGGGGAGGAGTCAAAGATGACTCCCAAGTAGCCCAGGTTCCTGGCATGTGCATATACATGGATGGCAGTAGGAGAAACTGAGATGAGGAACATGAGAGTATAAAGTGGGTTTGAGGAGTGAAGATAAAGAATTCAGTTTTGAATATGGTATTGTACCTATGAGATATCCAAGAAATTTTATTTTTAGAAATAACTTCAAACTTAATAGTTGCAAAAATAAAAATACTACGAAGAATGTCTTCTGTACTCTTAAAATGTTAACCTGTTAACATTTTACCCCATTTGCTTTATCATTTATGTGATCTTTATTTCTTTAAATAACTGTATATGGATACATTAATTATCCCTTTTTTTCCTGAACCATTTGAGAGTAAGTTATATACATTCTGGCCATTTACCCCTAAATACTTCAGATAGGAATTTACTCTTACATAACCTCATAACCTCAATATAGCTAACTTTATAAATTTACATTGGTACAATACTGTTTGCTAATCTACAATACTCTTTGTTAATCTACCATCCATATTTCAGTTTTGTTAGTTTATCTAATCAGGTCCTTTAGAGCATGTTTTCTCCATCCTAGTACAACATATACTCTGGGGTCAGCTATTGCATTTTTTGTTTCTTTAACCTGAAACATTTTCACAGTCTATCTTTTATGACATTAAATATTTGAAGAACACAGACCCTCCCTCTACCTCCTTTTTAAAAAATAGAATAATCCGCATTTTGGGTTTGTCTGATGTTTCTTAGTGATTAGATTGAGGTTATGGAATCATGGCCAAAATACTGTGTAGATGATATATTGCCCTTCTCATGGTATTATATCTGGACGTACCATCTGTCTGTCAGTCCCTCACTGGTGAGGTAAATTTTGATCATCTGGTCAAGGTGGTCCCTGTTTGTTTATCGTATAATTAGTTTTGTTTTGTTTTGTTTTTGTTTTTTTGCCTCCCTAGCAACTAATAAACATTCTGAAGGGTGACACTGCAAATAGCATTCTCTCCATTAAAATCCCCTCTTCCAGGTTTAGTATCATTGATGATTCTTTCTTGATCCGGTCTTTATGCTGATGATCACAAAATGGTGGTTTTTCAACGCCAGCCATCCCTTCACATTTATCAGTCGACCTTGGGCATTCTGTAAGCAGGAGCCCTCCTTTTCCTTCCTTCCTTCCTCCCCTCCCCTCCCCTCCCCTCAATTTCAGTCCATTCCCAGGGTTATTTCTTCATTCCCTTATTTCATGTTTGTGTATTCTTCTATAATGAGAACCCTGGCTCCTAATGCCATCAATACATTTACTCATTTGTTCAATCTTATAGTACATCTAAAATAGTTTTAGAATGCTTTGCATAAGAAAACAAAACAACAAAACAAACGAAAAATAGAATGCTTTGTTCATATCACTACAATAAATAGACTTTCTAAGAAGAGTTCATGATTTGTTTAAAAATCCTCCCCACCCCAAGATTGAATTTATATAGTCAGAGTCTTTATATATGGTCACAAATACCTTGATCACAAGTTACTTTGTTTAGTTCCTTCTTTTCCTCTTACTCCCTCCCCAACCTTCAGTGAGGTTATAATATTCATTTGAAATACTGTTAGGTTTATTTGTTTCAGTTTGATCTCAGTTTTAGGTTTTCTTCCCATTTAGTAATTTAAAAAAATTATGTATATTTTACAGAAGTTGTAGGTTGACAGAAAAATCATGCAGAAAACAAATAGTTTCCATATACCCCTCCCTCCACAGTTTTCCCTATTATTAACACTTTGCATTAGTGTGGTACCTTTGTTACAGTTAATGAAAGAATTATTATTATGATTGTACTGTTAACTATAGTCCATAGTTTAAATTAGGTTTCACTGTTTGTTGGGAGATTTTATAATTGAGAATTTCGAAAGGCTGAGAGAAGTAACTGAATTCTTCTCCTTTAACCTGGAAAAGGAAGACTGTCATTTATGGAAAATCTGAGCACCACTTTAACATATTTATTTCATTTCATCCTCTAACATAATTTATCTCATTTCATCCTCACAATAGTCTCTCTGGAGAGAATGAACCATTTTATAGATGATGAAACCTAAGTTCAGCGATGTTAAGTAACTTTCCTAAGGTTATATTGCTAATTATGTAATCAGAACAATACTTTTGAGCTGTGCTCCATACATTGGGCTCAGTGTCTTATTTATATTATCTCACCCAATTTTATAAGGAAGGTTTTATCTCCAACAGATGAAGTGTTGGCATTCTAACCCATGTTTCGTCCTTTCTCAGTTGTTTCCTCCATTTTAGAATGAGACATTATTCTAAATTGAGCAGACAACCAAGGTGCTTCTGCTTTTGTTACATATCTGTTGTGTTGGGGCCATTAACCAATGATGAACTTTTAAAAAAAATAAAAGTCCAGAAAGTTGGTTACCATCCACATTTTCTCACCTTGTCTTCCAATTTGTCTTCTATTTTGGTGGACAGCCTTTATGTTTTTGGTAGGCCGTTGGTAAAAGTGCCAATATCTTCCATCTAAATCACTGAGATCTTGCCTTATTGATAGTAATGGTTTAATAAATATATTTTGGTTGCTAGGTTTGCTACTAATGCACAGAATATTCTCAATTCATAGTTAGATATAGATTATTTCTTGCTGACCTGTTGGCATTACTGGTGAATAAAACACAAACCAATCACAAGTTGATTATTTATTCGTTATACTTAAACCATGTGATATCCAAGTTTAACCAAGTAGCATTATCATAAAAAAGTACTCTATAAATGGCCCATTTATCTAGGTAAAGAATTAAAAATTTTACCTTGCAAATTTATATATGCTTCTTAAATGTTTTGATGAATTTTTTTTGATACTATATATGACTTAAAACATTTTTTTATATTAAAAATTTTACTTTATAATGTTTGAGCTTTCTGACTGAAGCACTGTAGATACTAAAGCTTGGTATCTTGGTTACAATATGTTTTTAGTGAGCATATTTAAAACAATTATTAATAATTGTTGAGCTCTGATTATGACAGTGAGCAATTATCTGATAAAAGTAGAAAATTTAAAGTACCCCAAAAAATCAGTCTCATAAAAGGTTGAATAATAACCTTTAGCTCGCAGGCTATTAATAAATGAACAGTGTAGCTAAATTAGAACCTGATTGTTGTTAATAAAAGAATTAATTATGTTTACTTAAATGGGATGTTGTCAAATCAATGAGAATTTATAATTAAGTACTTACTTTGGGTCCAATACAGATTAAAAATAAATATGAAATATGTATTATAAAAGATGACATATACTGTTAAATAACAGGTGGTTGAAAGAACTTCATTGTAGAACCTGAGTTTTAATACTGGCTTTATATCTGATTAGCTCTATGACCTTTGGCAAATTTTTTAATCTGAGTGCCAGTAATTTTAGTACTAAGAATTTTTTTCAAGGACCTGCTAACCATCAGTGAAGTCAGGGTAACAGTACTGAAAGCATTCTGAAACAATATATTCTCATTTTACAAATTTGAGAGACAGAAAAGCACTGAGATGAAAAAACTTCATTTGTTAATCATATTGCCCAGGCGTAATCATTGTTAATATTTTAGAATATATTCTAGTTTGTTTTCTGTGTATACGTGTACTTTATGAATACAATAGAAAATAAATGTCTTACCAAATTGGGATCATGGTCTACAGATTGTCTATAAGCTTTTAAATTTAGCACTTTCTTATGTAATGCAAACATTTCTGTGTTTTTATTCTTTAGCGGCATGATTTTTTATTGCTTGGTATTCTATGGTACAGATATATTAGAATTTCTCTGTCATTGGACACAGATTGTTTCTCGCTTTTTAAAATCTATAAATAATGCTTTGGCGTTAACCTCATCATATTTAAATATGTTTTGCAATATATCTGAATTATTCTTTTCCATAAATTACTAGAAGTAGAAATTCTGAGTCAGTGGGTGTGAGCATTTTTGAGTGTCAACAAAAATTAGTCACCAGTGAAGTTGTACTAATTTGTATTTCTATAACAGTGTAAGAAAACACCCCTTTCTCTACCATCACCAACACTTGATATTTATATTTTTGGAGAGATTTTCACATTGTACAAAATTTAAAATGTTCAATGACAGTAAGACTGTTTCCTGTCTTTTCTAGCCACCTAGTGTTCCTTCCCATAATTACCTACTATAACTTATTTCGTATGTATTTTTTCAGACATATTCTGTATTCAAAATCTTTACAAGTTTGGTAGGTGAAAATGGTATCTTGCTGTTTTGATTTTTGATTACTAGTGAATATGAACATGTTCCATTTATTTTTTTGTCATTTGCAATTCTTTTATGAATTGCCTGTTCATACCCTTTGCTCATTTTAAAATTTAGATATTCACCTTTTCCTAAATGATTTTATGAGAGTTTTCTATGTATAAAAGATATGAATTCTTGCAGTGTGTTATAGTGTCCCATCCTGTCCCCCCCAGTTTCTAAAATTTTTTGTTTTATTAACATATTTTAGTGGACATTTTCAGTCTTCACATAGAAAAATCTATAAAGTTTTATTTATTTCTTATATATAGTTTAATTTTTGCATTTAATTTTGATCTATTTAAAATTGATTTTAAATTCTGGTCAAAGATCATTTTATCCCAAATGTCTTTTTGGTGGTGGTGGTGGTGGTGGTGGTTGTGGTGGAATTGTTTTCCTAGTCTCCTCATACTCTAATCTAGTTCTCTAGTAACCAGGAAATGATTTTAGGGAAGAGCCAGAAAATTAAGAGCAAACAGCCTTTGCCAGATTCAGAGATTGGGAAACCAACCTTATGCTATGGGTGTTGGTGCCACCTAGTGTTGTCTGTGGAATACTCAATAATTAGTTGGCCATATGCAATAAATCTACTTGGGCAGAGGAATTTAATAAGTTGTAGACATTTGTTTCTCACTAACAAATGGTGACTTAGAAACACCTGCTGAATAAAGAAATGCTTGAGTCATGCTATTGATTATATAAATATTACGATATGACTTAAAAGATACCCCCAAATCTATGTACTTTAGTGAAAACCTAAAACATTTTAAAAGGTCTGTTCAAAGCCTAATGACTATTAATTTTGAATTATGAATTTAAAAATGTTTAGAATCTTTGAGGATATAAATTTTTTTCTAAATTTTAATACAAGGAGTAAGCATTATTTAGCTGAGTAGTATACTTTCACTTTCTTTTCTGATAGATTTTAAAACTCATTTCTAGCAGCTTATTGAAATTGTTTATATACTTTAAAATGTTCATTATTTTTTGCCATTTTAATCTGTATTATCATTCATTTTCTAGACTAAAGTAATTTTCCATGTCTTAAGGTTTAATTCAGTAGTTAGTGTTGAAGTGCTGTAATTTTGTCCATAGAGGGCATTATATTACAGCATATGATAGGGTTTTTAAATTGTTTAACACCTTTCAGTAATAAGATGTATGTTTAATTTTATACATTGGTGTAGCTCAGAATAAATTTTGAAATAAGCTTAAAACTACTGAGTAGTTATAATTATTTCCTTATTGAAAAAATAAAGGAATGCAGGAAAGTAGAAAATATTTTCGCTATCAAAACTAGTATAAAATCAGTCCCAAATTCAGAGAAGAGCACTTTCAATCCAAAAACTTGAGTTTTTCTTGGGTTCAGAAATAGAGGAAAGAAAGAAATGGAAAAGGAGGAATATCTTAAGAGAGCTGGCTGGGGCCTACACACTACAGCCTATTCTAAAATATCTTTCTCTACTGTATATAAGCCTTGCCATTTAGATACAAGCGCACACGTGCGCTCACACACACAGTTTCTGAGAGGTAGGAATTTAATCATGCAATTTTCCTGCTAATGAGATAAATGCATTAGCATACTGTCTTAGTTTGCCAGGGCTGCTCTGACAGATACCTCACAGTGGGTTAGGTCAATAAACAGGACTTTATTGTCTCACAGATTTGGAGGCTTGAAGTACAACATCAAGATATTGGCAGGGCTTGCTTTCTCCGAGACTGCAGCATTCTGGCAATCTGTCACGTGGTGATCTCTCTCCCCTTATGCCTGCTTCTCTGATTTTTACTAACTTCTGGTTTCTATTGACTGACTTAATCTGGATTTCCTTTGCTTATAAGGACTCCAGTCTTAATCCAGGGTGGATTAAGGCCCCTGATTCAGTTTGGCCACATCTAACTATTTAGATCTTTGGAGAGTCTATTCACAAATGAGTCTACACCTTAATTAATAACATCTTCAAGTTCCTCTTTACAAGTGGATTCACACCCACAACACTTGAATATGTCTTGTGTGTGTGTGTGTGTGTGTGGGGGCATGAATCAGTCTCAAACATGTTTTAAGAAAATGACAGTTTCGATTTGGTATGTGAAGAGAAAAGAGAAATAGAGTATAGATGACTTTAGAACATGGTACCCTTTGGAAAAGAGTTCATGTTTGGGGAGGTTTTTGCCATTGGGTTTTATTATGCTTAGGGGGTAGAATTTGGGCATAGGGACATTGAAGAATGGGAAATTGCCAGGTGTGAACTTTAAATAGTTTGTTTCAGAAGTTCTGTACAAGGCTGATTTTGAGTTTAGGCAAAGGAGACTACCTACCCCTATCCCCACTTCTCCATGCACGCATGTGAGTGTGTATACACACACAAATACAGCAGAATTTAGAATTCAGACAGCACTTTTAACTTATTTGCATGATAAATGAAGAAGGCTTCTGTGACCCCTCCTTTTTGGAAGCCTTTGTGTCATTTATAACATTTGCTTTTAAAGCAAAATAGATGTCTTTCCCAAATAATTAAAGTGTATTTTTGGAAGTTGGAACATATTTGCTGTGTTTGAAAATTGTTCTTGAAAGAATTTTTTTTTTTTTTAAACAAAATGTTAAGTATTTGAAAGAAAAAAATGAACATAAGTTTTTAACAAATTGATATCTTTTCTTTGATACATTAAGTTGGGATTTAATGTGGATTAGCATCCATAAACTACACATACATTTTCTCCGCTGTAGAATAATAGAACTGTACTGGAAAGCACAATATGTGTGTGTATTTCTAATTGAATGGCTTAATGTATGACCTTTCTTAGATTTGTCTTACATGCCTTGCTATAGTTTGGCTGCTATTTTTAGCATAATAATATTAAATAGCTAGTGCTTATAGTGCCTCCTTTTTGCCAGGCACTGTCCTACAGTCTTTTGCATACACTAACTCATTTGATCCTCACAGTAAACATAGTCTGTATGGCTTTACATTCTTAACAGATTTGTCTCATAACAAATTTTCAAATTTAAAGCACTTTTTTTTTTTTTTTTTTTTTTTTTGCTTAGCTTACCAAACTTAAAACAACTCTATTTAAAAAACTTTGTAAGAAAGAAATGGGCAAAATGTCAATTGAGTTCCATGAGCTAGTTTTTCCTATAAACAAAGTAGTCTAAATTGCAAAGACCATAAAAATTAAAGAGTTGGATATTACTATATGTACAGTAGAAATGCTAACTTAATTTCAGGGTTCCTGTTTTACTTTTTTAATCTGCCAAGGAAGCTATCAATTACGTTTAATGCTTAGATGAGTGGTATGTTTAGATAATGAGGTTTTCTTGCCACTCTCAGACTATCTTGTTTTTAACTAGTTAAAACAAACCAAGTACCACGGAAGATATCATTAGAATAATTGCTAAATACCTTTGTCTCAAAAAATTTTTTTTCAGTACTCCTATTAGTAGTAATCTCTGACTTAAAAACAGTAGGTGCTTTTCTTGAGTACTTTAATGATGAAGTATTTATTGGCTTTCAGTTTTTAAGGGTTTCATTATTAGAAAATACTATCTTCGAAGTTTGGTACTTACTGAATAGTTTGGAATTCCAAACTGTTGCTTGGAAAGGCCAGACCTTTTCAGCTATGATGACTCGATGACAGGGTTCTCAAGTATTATATTATGCAAGGGTTCAGTGAATAAATGTTAAATATTATTCTTCAGCTGAAAACACTGGGCTTTTCCTTGAAAATCTTTTGGCTTTATTTAAGCTTGGAGTTAGGAAGACAGGGAAAGAAATGAATCACTGGTATTCAAGCCACTGGTGATATTAAGGGTTTTGTAGCCCACACAGTTTTACAGCAAGTTCCAGACAATATTATCCTGATTTCAGTGTAGCTATACAATCTTAAGTATATACTTTTGTACATAGCGTACATATCTTTATTACACTTAGTCATATTGTGTATTTTTAGATAATCAAACTGATTTGTCATTATTTCTTGCCTTTTCTAGATGTTTCTTAGATAGCATCAGGTAAACTAGTTACGGAACATTAGTAAAGACATGATCTTCTGTAGTGGAATAAATGCCAAAAGTTGAAAATTTTAGAAATGCTGAACATAACATTTGTTTTTTTGAAGTTACCAGTAAATATTTAATTTGGTCTTATATCATTTTCCTAAGACAAGTAATATAATTAGCACATGAATATTTCTTCCCAAGCCAAGCACCTATTAATAGTACCAGTGGTATTGTCTAATAAATATATTTATTGAAAGATTGAGTGAAAGCAGGTGATGATTAAGAAAATTTGTAAGTCTCTGAATTTCCATAATTGTAAAAGAAGACAATAGAGCATTGCATTAGAAGATAAGATCGCCAAAATTGAATAAAAACGTTTTCTTTTGACTTTATGGTTTTTCTGTTGTACCCTTATAAGGGTGCAAACTGCTGAATGCTTAAAACCTCTGTAAACTTAGAAGTAAGAGGAGACTTAGCATCTTGAAATTTAAACCATAATCCTCCTTTGGATCAGTCCATTTTAATCTTATCAAGTAACCATTGATTTTAGAGTTTTCAGTGAAACTGGAAACCAGCAGCTTAATGCAACTATTGGTCAACCCCCCCCACCTCCCCACCCCCCAAAAAAACCTACACAGGGATTTCAGTGCATTTTAAGTATATTCAGTGGCAGCACTGTTGAAAGAATAACCCTCTTTTTCTTTCTTTTGGTAGTCTGCTCCTACCCCTACAAATATAGCTCCATTTGGTATAAGCAACAAGCAAATAACTAGAACAATAAACAGAACGAAGGCATTAGTCCCTGAGTATTAGTAGCCTAGTTACAGATTGCACTGCGTCAGACTGCTCCACACCCAGAGCAGGTCAGGTGACTTCAGTCCTGCTGCAGTTTTGTAGCAGAGGAGACTGCAGACTTCGGTTGAGGAAACAGATATTTCATGTCTCAGGGTGTAGCTTTTTGCAGTTACAGCTTTTCTGTTGGTATGCATAATTGATAATTGCAGCTGCAGGGCAGATCGTGACAAGAGATGGATGGTCAGAAGAAAAATTGGAAGGACAAGGGTATATCTGCTTTTTAATCTTCTGTTTCTTCAGTTTTTGTATGTGACACGTAATACCTTACCCTGAAAAAAGCTTTGCAATTTATCTATATTGTGGCTTGAAAATGAAGGGTATGAAAGGCTTAAGGCTAAAGGATTAAAACAGCTATGAATATATGTTTTTACATTTGGTTGTGTACTATAGAATGGCATGCTATTCGGTTTCACTGGCGTATTTTAAGTCTTATGGTTGTTTAAGGTTCAGTTCTTTAATCTTGTACATTGTATCACAGTAGTTCTTCTTACATATTTCATTTGTTGTTCACTTTGGTGTGGGAAGTCTTACATGGCTATTTTTGTATTCCATAATGACATATTTTCTGTGACTAAGTATTTAAAAAGCTGACTTGGTGTAGTTGAAATTCTCTCCAAAGGTTTGTAGGTAGCAAGACACTGCAATGTAATAAGTCTTTTTTTTTTCTTTGAAAATCTTGACTGGAGCCTTTAAAATGATTATTAAACACCTTTCAATCAGATTATATTTTTGTATATCTTGCAGTTGTTAAAAATGTATACACAGTTGTTTTAAATGCATGTCTACATTGAAGTCGATAACCTCTGTCCTTGTAATAACCAATCAGTGATCTTGATCCCTTTTCCTCCCCCTTGAAAGCCCAGGTTCTTTCAAGTCTCAGTGGATCATTGTGTAAGAATTTAAGCCCATAAGTGGTAAAATATGGTCATGAATGTTTTAAAATTATGAATATATTGATAGTTAAATGTATTACTTAAAAAAAGAAGGTGGTAGGCTATATATCTGACCACTTACAGTAAATAGTCAGAAAAATAATTAGCTGTTTTTAAAAAGTCCTAATAGACATTCTACACAAGCAAAAAACAATTTTTTTCCTGGATATATCTGAGTTTTATAATTCTGTTTAAATGTCATTTTCTTTTAAAGCAGAATTGTTAGCAGGATTAATGATAGTGTTTCTAAGAGCAATATGTTGAGCTAATTACAATAATTTTCCCAGCATTCTTTCAAAAATTGTTCAGTAAAGTTGAGTTTTAGATTGAGTTCATAGTGAGACATTGGAAAGATTTTATAGTGACAATTTAAAGAATAGGAAACAATTGAGTTTTGGATTGTTACCCTCATTGTTCCTTTACTAGGAATTTAATAAAGAGAAAGATTTTTATTTCTTCATCCTTCTGGTTATTTGTATTACAAAGTAAAAGGTGAACTGATCCACTGTCATTTTTGATCAGTAAGAATGATAGTCATATTAACAATACAATAAATATAGACTTTAAAAATAGGTGAAAAGTCACATCAGGGCCCATAACTATTAAGGTTGTGTATTAATAATTTAAATCTTAGATCATTTAATAAGTTCTTTATTTGCTGGACTAATTTAGGGATATTTTGACAGAAGAGAAAGTAAGATCCAGTATAATACATAGTAGACCAGAGATTTATTTGATTTATTATTAAGCACTAAATATAAAATCAAATCTTCTCTTGACTATCTCTGGAAAGCCTCACTTTGTAAGTAAGTAGAATGGTCCATTATTTTTAGTACTTGTCTTTAGTTTTCCTGCTCAGTAGGACTAACTTTACCAATTTTTCTGATTCATTGGTGAAGTTATACTTTAGTATTTTCTTTATCAGCCCCTAATTCTAATGTTGTAGGTTAAAGAGTAAATTTTAAATTGGAAATCACTGAGAAGTGGAAGTGGAACGAGATTTTTTCATTTTCTGATGAGACAAGAGAGGAGAGTACCCAATCTAGGCTCTACATAGATTAAAAAAAAAATTTTTTTTCCCTACTGTCTTTTCATCCCTATTTTAAGTACCATAGTTAGAAAACATCTAATGATAGTGAAGTATAACAAAAGTGAAAGATGCTCTTAATTCAATATTAAGAAAAAAGTATTATTTTACTGATTAACTGGTATTTAAGAGATTTTATTTCTTTCAGGTTAAGACCAATATTAATTCCTATTCTTTTATATATTCTTCATCTTGGATTTTCTGTTGTTGCTATGTGATTGAAAATAATATTTGTCCATAGCAGAGATACTTGTAATGAATGAAACCTATGTAGTATTTAATTTTTGGGTTTATATGGAGACATTAATTCAAACAGTCAAAAGATTTTGAAGAACTAAAACAGGAATTAGTAGGTTTGGGGGTTAGCTTAGGGTGGGAGCATGGTGTAACCACTGAACAGGTTTAAATTGAGACAGTGAGTAGAGCTTTCAGGGTAGAAAAGAATGCTTATATAGGACAGTAGTTTGAAGATAACGATTGGTTTAGTTAAAAGAGTAGAAGATTTGGAAGATATAGGTCAGGTTTCCTCAAACTTCCCTGAAGATGAGAATCATATAGTGCTTCTGGAAAATACAGATTCCTGGGCTCCTATCCAGATGTACCACATCAGGGTTTACAATGGAGGGACCTGGTAATCTGTATATTAAGCATCCTGTTTTAATTGGGCAAATTCAGCAAACGTGGATCCAGGTTTTTAGCTTGGTTCTGGTACTGTTGTGATTTTGCCAGAGTGAGAAATTTATACTTTTTGGTCCTTAGTTTCCTCCTTTGTATGATTTCTAGGCTACTCTCCAGCTTTAAGGTTCTCCAGTTTTATGAAAAGATACTTTGGGCTAGATTGCAGAAGGTGTTGGATTTTGGATTTATCATAAAGGAAATAAAGAGCCTTTGAAACTTTTCAGGTAGGAAGTGATAAAACAGTAGCAGTGTTTGAAAAACTGGTTTGGGGGCACTGTGTAAGAAAAATTGGAGGAGGTAGAACGTAGAGGCAGACCAGTTAGGATGACTGTAGTTGTCCTCATGGTAAAGCAAATAGTTACTGAACTTGGCCTGAAATAGGAATGAAAAGGAAGTGACAGATTTGAGAAACTCAAGGAAGGAATACTTGACATTTGGCATAGATTTGCAGACAAGTTGAAGGAGGGACTCAAAGGACAATATGAAGTTTCAGGCTAGAGCGAAGCTTTGGCAATGATAGTACTATAATAGTGGCAGAAGCAGAGCTGAAGTAGATGGAAAAGAATCCCAAGTTAGGTTTTAGACACTTTGAATTTGATGTAATAGAACTTCTCTGAAGCTCAGAGAAATGATACGTCTAGTAAGGAACAATTGAGAATTCAGTGTAAAGCGAGACAGGTGAATATTGTGAGGAAATTTGTGTAGAAAGAACTGAGGACTTAAGGAAGGAAAGCCTAAAACGTACATGATGGGGGCATGAGGCACCAGAAAGAAGATCCAGAAGTTATAGTCAGAGCAGTAGAAGCAGCAGGATAGTGTAGGTTCACTGATAATAAGTTAAGGAAGAAGAGAATTTTCAAGAAGGAATGGGTGGTTAAATGCTACAGAGAGGCCAGTTAATATGGAGACTGAGGGGGGTGGATGTGGCTCAAACGGTTGGGCATCCGCCTTCCTTACGGAGGGACCTGGGTTCAATCCCTGGGACCTCCTGGTAAAAAATATATGTATATATACATAGAAGGTGTGCGGGCTGCCAGGCCCCATGAGTGGGTGTGCCAGACCCTGCCAAGCCACACAGCAAGATGATGATGTAACAGGAGAGTGACAAAGGGAGACCCAAGACGAGACGCACCAAAGAAAACAGGAACACAGGTGGCAGAACGCCTCTCTCCCACATCAGAGTTTCCCAGGATGGAATCCCGGTGAAGACAGGAGGAGAAGGATGAGAAGAGAGGGCAGGAAACAGACACAGAGAATTGCCCAGCGAATGGACACAAAAATAGCAAAAACGGGGGGAGGGGTGTTAAAAATGGATAAAAGTAAAATAAATAAATAAATATGGAGACTGACAAATGGTTGTGGACCCTGTTGGAATTTTTGAGTACATGCAAAACTGTCCCTTAATTATTGCTAGTGTTTTTTGAATTTGGAAGTTAATATGCCATAGGTGACCTTTGAGAGGTGTTTCTGTAAGATAGGAACAAAAGTGTTCCTAGCATTAAAATTCAGTTTGATTGTTCCTCAAGACAAGCTGGCTTTAGATAATTTCTGGAGCATACTTCCTTGCAGAAGTTTTGGTAGGGCTTCCTGATCTTTACCTATGATAGGCCACTTTCAATTTCTTTGTAAAAGGTTACTGAGTATGTGGGTATAGGTATATGCATATATATTTAAGTAGAGAAGAGTAGGGGTTTTGCTGCTTGAAATGCCTGCCTTCCCTCTGGGAATGCCAGAAAATGCCTGAGAAGGGCACTTTGGCATTAACCAATTGTGAGATCTACTGATTGGAGGAAAACCCTTGTTTTCGGTTTTAAACCAAGCTGAAACACTACGTTAAGACATTATATATTTCTTCTAAATCTTGGTTTAATAGTGTTATAGGAAATACTTGTAAGAAATTTAGAAGATATCTATAAAGTGTGCAGGCGTGTAGAAAAATAAAATAGAAATTACTCTCACCTCAGAAAGAATGGCTTTGGTGTATTTTTTTTTACTTTTTAAAAAAAGTTTTATTGAAGTATATCATTCATACACGAACATACATAAACAATAAGTGTATAGTAAAAGTTGTGAACTTATAAAACAAACATATATAACATCATACAGCGGCCCCATACATCAGTCCACCACCACCACCTTGCATTGTTGTGAAACATTTGTTATACATTATGAAAGAATGTCATCAAAATCTTCCTACTAACTATAGTCCATATCTTACATTTGGTGTATTTTTCCCCCAGCCCACCCTATTATTTTTTTAGACATATTTTTATTACAGAAGTTGTAAACTTACGAAACAATTATGCACATGTGTAGAATTCCCATACAACACCCTTTCACCAACACACCACACTGTGGTGGAACATTTGTTACGGATTATGAGATATTGTCATCAGACTGTTACCACCAACCATGGCCCTTAGTGTGCATTTTGCATACTTCTTCCATATTCCCCCATTATCAACACAGTACATCTTTGGCATAGATGCATGAATATTACAGTATTGATGTTAACCACAGTCCATAGGTCACACCAATTGTATTTTTCCCATGCTTCTCCACATTCCCACCAGGCTTTGGTGTGTGTGTGTGTGT
>JAQZBX010033081.1:0-18644 GCA_029593785.1 Cabassous unicinctus | reverse complement strand
CGTCTCTTATTGTGTCTCCTCTGTGTCTCTTTCTGTTGCATCATCTTGCTGCACCAGCTCTCCGCGCAGGCCAGCACTCCTGCGCAGGCCAGCTTTGTGCGCAGGCCAGCTAACCTGCCTTTCACCAGGAGGCCCGGGGAATCGAACCCTGGACCTCCTATATGGTAGGTGGGAGCCCAATCGCTTGAGCCACATCCGCTTCCTTAATTAGGCTTTTTATTTACCAAGAGGTAAGATCATCTCAGGCCTTTCCCCCTTATCTCACAGGGCTCTTCCCCCTACCCCTCCCCACCCAGCCCTTAGTAAACACTCCACCCCTTGAGCCTCTGCAAACCCGGAGAAACCTCCCCAGAGGCTTCTCCACTCCAAGGAGCCGTGAGCAGTGAGCACACCTCCCTCCTTCGTGCATAATTCCAGGAGACAGCGTGGAAACTTTAGAGCTATCCCTGCCGTTTCACTGTCTCCTAAAACCTTCTGTTCTCAGAGCGCTGTTCGATGCCTGGTTCAGAACAGGCGCTCAATAGGTGCCCGATTTGAAATGAGAGAAGGAACAAAGGTCCCTCTGAGAACCCAGCGCCCAGGCGGCTCCAGCGCCCCAGGCCCACAGGGTCCTCTCCTCGGCTCAGCCAACGGTGTCCATTCAGAGAAAGGAGGCACCGCGGGGAGAGACTCCCATCGGAACTCGAAAGTAATGGGACTGGGCTCTCTGGGAGCAGCGAGGACTGGGAGACTGTGAACCATCACCTTTCCCAGCCTGAGTGGGCGTGCGCGCGTTCACTGCGCGTCCCCGAGGCGGCGCCAGGCCACTGTCGCCACAGCACTGGCTTTCACCCAACGTCACTGCTCTCTAGGACTTCAGGTGGAGACTGGAACCTTCCTTCCTTCCTGTCGTTCTCCCTAACAAGGCAGCTGGGGTGTGGGGTAATTATTTAGGAGAAGCCGCTTGGGCGCTCTTCTGGGAAGGGAAGAGAACACAATGGCTAGTTGGCACAGGCAGCCACGTAGCCCTTCCTCCACGTGGACTCGCAGGAAGTCAAGCACGTACACGCGCATAGGCCCTGCCCGCTGAAGGCGAGGCACAGACGAGCTTGGGGAAACAGCAGTCCCTCTGCTCTCAGCACCACGAGCGAGGGCCGCCCTCCTCTTGTTGCAAAGAGCTCGACGTGCACAGGCGGTGACCTCTACCTGACTGTCTAGGACCTGAACGAGGCCAGGACATCGGTCCTCAGGTATCGGAGCTCCAGAGCAAGACAATGACCGGTCCTAAGAACTCTTACATGTTGTGTGGATTAGGAATAGTATTTGTTTATTTTTAGTAGGTACCAGGGATTGAACCTGGGACCTCGTACATGGGAAGCAGGTGCTCAGTCACTGAGCTACATCCGCTCCCCGGGAATAGGACTTTTAATACATACTTGGGGGAATACATACTTAATACATACTTAAGTCAAACAAAGAAAGGAGTTTTGAATGTATTCAAACTCAGCTCAGTCATACAAAAAAGAAAACGTAGTTTTTTCATTTCTCTACGATTGCACGGTTGCTCTAATCTTATCGCAGCCCCTGCTGAATGTCAGCTGGGAGAGAAAGGGGAAGAGAGAGCAGCCAGCCTCTGAACTCAGTGTGTTGATCACGTCCGGCTTAAACCGTCTCTTCCCCCTGAGCAGCAGTTCAAGCACCATTCCCTGGCAGGCCTATTTCTCATCCCTCTCTCCCTTCCCAAGCGGGCAAAGGCTGGAGAAAGGCGAGCACCGTCATGCCATGAGGGCAGGGGCGGCTCGCCGGGTGGCACCCTGCTCCGGTGGGCCCTGCTGGGCTCTGCTTGAGGGGCCTCGTCTGCTCTCACGGGGGCTGACACCCCTGGCTGCTGGCCCCTGGCCCTCACAGCATCAGCACCTGGCAGCCGCAGCCCCTCCACGTCCGCGCCAGGAGACTGGTTCCCGCGCATCCGTGCGCTACCTGTGGGGGAAGCTCTAACTGGGGCCCACTGGCCTGGACAGCGCCCCCAAGGAAAGCTGCTCGCTCGCCGCGGCCCACACTGCCTGGGCTGCAGGCAGGCTCCCAGGAGGCTCTTCCTCGGAGCGCGTTCCCAGCTCCCACCCTCCGGATGTTTCTACCACGCCATATCCCATCCCCCACCACAATTTTTGTGAAAAATTATACACATAAAAAACTGAAGGTAAATGCAGCCAAAGCGTAACATTCAGTCATTCATTTAAAGACTTATTGCGTGCCCACTGTGTGCTGACGGAGAACGAGGCAGAGAAGGCCCTGGACTCATGGAGCTCGCGGTGCAGTGAAGCCGACACTAGCGGTAATCTCACCAGTGATGCACGATTAAAACAGTGTTAGGGCTCTGAAGGAAAGGAGCTGAGCTATGAGAGCCTAGACCAGGGAGCCAGATTTAGAGGCACCAAGGAGGGGTTCCCTGAAGAAGTGATGCTTAATTTGAGTCTGAAGGTGAGTGGAAGCCACCCAGGCATGGGGGAGGGGAGACCGATGTGCTCAGGAAGCCAGAGACGTTGGTGAGGCTGGAGGATGGTGTGGCAAGACCACGCAAGGCCGTGAAGGCGAGTGAGTGACGAGAAGACAGCGGACGGCTTTCATTAGAGGAGAGAAGTCTCCCTACTTCTGTTCCACGAGGATCACTCAGCTTCGTGCAAAGAGAACAGTAAGAGAGGACAGGGCTCTGGTTGAGAGCAGTGGCCTTGGCGGTGGATCTCGGAGGCACAGTTAGCAGGACTTGAGAATGACCGGGTGTGGAGCTAACTGGAAGGGCTAAGGCAAGGAGGCGTGCAGGCTCACGGCCTGAGCAACTGCCCAGTGGAGTTTACTGAGACGGGGAAGGCTTAACTGGGGCTGGGCGTGGGGACCAGACTACCGTTCTAGACATTTATTCAGAATATATTCATTGAGCACCTACTATGGCCAAACAGGTTAAGTCTGGGGTCCAGTGCCGGTGATGTCACACAGTGGACTGGTCTGAGCTGGAGGCATTGCATATGCCTCCAAATGGGTTAAATTGCCGAGTACCAGAATGTGGAGTGAGCAAAAACGGAAACCACGCAATGAGCAGCGCTTGGAGAGAGCTTGAATGTGGGAGGGAAAGAGAGGGCCTCCAGGATGCCTCCAAGAGCACTGGGCGGACATCAGTCATGGGGGGCTAAGAGTTCAGTCTCTGACACGCTCGTGGAGAAGCTTGAAGCCTCCCAGCAGCAGTGAAAGGAAACCATTAGCCATGTGGGTCAGGGGATTCCAAGAGCAAGAGGGCTGGAAATAGATTTGAGTGTATTTGACATAAAGATGAGATTTACAGCCAAGGAAACACAGGAGAACACCCGGGAAAGAGGGTGTAGGGAAAGGAATGACAGGAAAGCAATCCTATTCACAACAGCAACAAGAATCCTGAAATAGCTGGAAATGAAGCAGATTTAAAATAGTTAAACCCTTACGGGGAAAATTTCAAAACTTTAGTGAAAAATATAAAAGAACATGCAAATACATAGAAGAAAAAATTGTTCATAGATGAAAAGGATCTATATCATAGAGATGTAAGGGTTTGTTGTTTTTTTTTCAAAATTAATTCTTAAATCCCTGCATTTCTTACTGAAACATCAAAGATCTTTTGTGGAACTTGACAATCTGATCTGATGGAAGAGCAAAGGACCAGGAATGGCCAAGGTAATTCTGACAGGAAGAGCAGGACTTTCCGTACAAGAAATCAAAACATACTACTGAGAAAGAGAAATTAAAATAATGTGGCATTGGTCCAGAAACAGACAAGAGAACAGTGAGTCAGAAACAGATTCCAGAAACAAATGCATACGACACGAATCAGTGGGGAAATGGCGGATTCTTCAGCCAATAATGTCGATGTGATTAGCTTTCCAATCGATGTAACTGACTATATCAGAATTAAAAACTACTGTGCATAATAAGAAGACAACATAAACATGGTCAGAAGACAAGCCATGCTAGGAAAAACTACACATAAAACAAAGACTTACTATGCAGAATCTTTACTCTCACAAGTCAGTAAGAAAAAGACAATCCAACAGAAAATTGTGAATAAGCAATTTTTCAGAAGAGGAAGCAAATCCATAAGCTTTTGAAAATACAAACTCGCCACTTACCAGGAAAATAAGAATTAAAACATTGACACCATTCTACAAGCATCATATCATTAAAAGTTAAACAGCCTCCCACCAAGCGAGGCAGGATGTGCAAGCGAGATCTCTCAGAGCCGGTGGACGTGTAGCTCAGAGGGCCCCTGGGGAGGGCAGTCTGGTGGTTGTGTAAGCCGAGAAGCGCGTGTGAAGACGCAGGACTGCAGCCTGCACGCTGCACATGCACACAGAGAGGCCTATCCAGCCATGTCCACTGACGCTTCGTTTGAAATATACACAAAAAGCACCAAACCTAAACTACATGTTCATCACCAGAGAAATGGACAAACTTTGGTAAATTCAAGCGAGGGAATCCTGTGCAGGGAGTGGGGCTGGCTCAAGCAATAGGGTGCTTTCCTCCCACATGGGAGGTCCCGGGTTCAGCGCAAACAACAAGGGGGAGGGGCATAAATAAGTAAATAAATCGTGACGAAGAGAAAAAGAATCCTGCGTAGCAGTTTAAGAGAATTGACTGGATACCTATTCATGGATCTGAACCCTCTCTCTCAAAAAAAAAAACATACTTTTGCATGAGTAAGAAAGTTGAAAAATAAACAGAAGATAAAACAGAATCTTGTGTAGGTACATCTTTGACGATGCCTATTACATCAACAGAAACACTATTAGGTATTTTTTAATTTTTGTCTCCCCTCACAAAAACATAAGCGCCATGCGAGCAGGCACTTTGTCTTCCGTTCTGCCTTCAATGCCCTGAAGAGTTCTCAGCACACAGAGAGACTTTGGTCAATATTAGCCGTTGTCTTTTTCTGTTTGTTTGTGGACATGTATGTGTGTTCTTTTGCCCCTCCTTTTTTCACAAAGGCATAATGTGTACACCTTGCTTTTCCCACTTACCCGTGTATCTTTCCAGCCTTCCCAAACAAAACACAAAGAAGCCCCCGTTCTTTTCTATAGATGCCCAAGTCTCCACTGCGAGAGGGAATGGATGGGCCACTCGAGAGAGCACCTTACCTAAAACCTTCCACAAGCGAGCTTTTACTTACAACTTCCTTAAAAATCTTCTGCAAGTTTCCATCCGTTGTTATTACGATGATGCCACAGTGAACACGGGAGTGAATACCTAAGGCATAAACCCCTGGAAGTGGAGTCGCTGGGTCAAAGAGCCAATGCATCTGTGATTTTGTAGATTGTGATGTATTTGTCAACTTGGGCTCCTAGTGTTTGTACAAATCACCATTCTATAAGCAATGTATTATATAAGCAATTATAATAATGCCCATTTTCCGTGGCCTCAACAGTAAAATGTGTTGTTAAACCCTCATATTTTTGCCAATCTGGTAAAATGTTTGCATAATACAAACTAGAGAAAGTAAATCTCAGAATGGTTTAACTTTGGAAAGGCTATAAGTATAATCTTTTATATTTACAGAGTTACAGATGCCAAGAAACCAGTCAATAAAATTCAATGTCCATTCACGATATTTACTCTTGGCATAATGGGAAGAGTAAGGGAACATCCTTAATATGTTAAAAAAGAAAAAAGCTAATTGTCAAAAACTCTGCAGCAACGGCATACTGCTGGTGGAATTTTAGAATCATTTTCATACAAACCAGACATCCCAACAAGGATGCCACTGTCATTACTACTACTAAACACTACCCTGGACATCTGTATTAGTCAGCCAAAGGGGTGCTAATGTGAAATACCAAAAATGGGTTGGTCTTTATAAAGGGTATTTATTTGGGTAGAAGTCCACAGATACCAGGCCACAAAGCATAAGTTTCTTCTCTCACCAAAGTCCATTGCCACGTGTTGGAGCAAGACAGCTGCCAGCGTTTGCCAGGGTTCAGGCTTCTTGGGTTCCTCTCTTCCCGGGGCTGCGTTTCTCTCCGGGCTTAGCTCTTCTGGTTTCTCCACAAGGTCAGCTGTAGACTATCAGGCGAATTTCTCACTTCTCTTCTCCTGGGGCCTTCTCTCCAACATCAAAACTGCTTCTCAAAAACTGCTGCAAATCTGTCCTTTGCCTTGCCTTTTATGTTCGATTCCCCACCCACCAAGGGGTGGGGCTCAACGCCCTACTGACGTGGCCCAGTCAACGCCCTAATCATAACTTAATCATGCCCAGATTAGCAGACCAGTTTACAAGCATGATCCAATTATATTTTTGGAATTCATAATTACATCAAATTGCCCAACTGCAACAACATCCTAACCAATTAAAAAAAAAACAACTAAGATTCTACAAATCATTAGAACTGAAAATAGAAGTCCAACAGGATTTCTGGACACAAGGTCAATATACAAAACTCAAAATCATTTCTACAGATCAGGGAGATCCAATTTTAAAGTGTAGTGTGAAATAAAAGAAGCCATTCACACAGAACACAAAATCATAGGGCACCTATAGATAGAAATAAATCTGATGAAAGAAATACAAGACTTATTTTTTTCTTATTATTTATTTATTTCTCCCCCATCCCCTCGTTGTTTGCATTTGCTGTGTCTGTTTGTCTTCCTTGTTTTTCTAGGAGGCACCGGGAACCGAACCCAGGACCTCCAATGTGGGAGGGAGGTGCCTAATCGCTTGAGCCACCTCCGCTCCCTGCTTTGTTGTGTCTCTCATTACGTTTTCCACCTTGTGTCGCTTGTTGTGTCATCTTGTTGCATTAGCTCGCCACCCCTGCCCGTCGTATCAGTTCACTGTCTTACTGGCCTTCTTTAGGAGGCACCAGGAACTGAACCCAGGACCTCCCGTGTGGTAGGCAGGAGCTCAGTCTCTTGAGCCACATCCACTTCCCAATACAAGACTTTTAATGAAGAAATTTGCAAAACTTTTTTGAAGGCTCCAAATTAAATATTCAGTATCCTCAGTATGCTGAATATCCCCTAATAACTCCACAAATTTACTGCAGTTCCAGTCAATATCAAATCTTCATATAATCGATGAGATGACCCCACAATACCCAAGATTAGCCAAGACGATTCTCAGTAAGAAGAGGTCCTTGTCCTAACAGCTGGCAGCACTTCCCGTAAACGGCGCTGATGAAAGCAGTAGAGCATTGGCTTGGAAACACACCAACAGAGCAATGGAACAGAATACAGAGTCCAGAAATGGGAAATGAATGGAATTCTCAAAAGAGAGGAAAGTGAAATAAAATTAGACCCAAACCCCAACAAGAACGATAGCTAGCAAGCACATGGCACAAAATACAGGCCGAGCACTGCTGACATGTTTCAGTGCTTTCATCTTCCCGGCCTCACAAGGGCCCTGCTCTCACGCAGAGAGGTCAGGCCGCTGGCCTGCGGACGCAGAGCTGGAAAACGGCCGCCCCAGGATCCCCTGACCCTGGCACACAGCAGATGTGGGAGGGAGGATGCAAACCACAGAGGTCATTTTATAGGATGAAATATGCCATGACGTTGAAAGGTAAATGCTCTTGCTGGGTGGAAGAAAACATACTACACACAGAAGTATAAGCTTTTACTAATCAGAATCTTTAAAGACAAACTATGTATCAAATAAATAGAAAAGTGGACAAGTAATAGAAAAAGAAGAGTCTCTAAAAGCCAGTAATCATATACAAATATTCTTAAATCTATAGCACTCAGGGAAGGGGAGTGATAGCAAGGAAATGTCATTTATGTGCACCCTGATTGCCCAAAAGATAAGAGGGGAAATAAATAAATAAGACGTTGGTGAAGGAGGGCGCAAGGAGCTCAGCCATTCAGCAAACGTTGGCGGGGCTCCCGCGTGACGCCAGGAGCTCTCCCAGGCTGGCGAGCGCCTGGCGCCAGAAGGCCCGCGGCCTCACGGCTGAGGAAGGCACACGGGTCTTTCAGGAAGCTGCTCTGGAATAACTGGGCGTCCAAAGGAAGCCAGGCCAGACTTTCTTCCAAATAGCTCTACCACAGCCTTCCAGAGGCGGCTCAGCCCCCAGCCCCCAGCTCTGGAATAAATCATCGATTTTTCGACGGCAGAGAACATTCGCTCTACTTTCCCCACCTCCCTTAGAGACATTTTTGGTAGTTTCTAATTCTCTGTCAGGCCAGAGGCTAATGCTTTCCTCTGAGAGTAGATTCACGCAGGAAAAGACAATGGCTTTTGCGTTGATGTCCACAAGGGTAAAAGCACGTGCAGGAGTGACCTTTGATTGCAGCAAGTATGCGCTGAATGTTTACAAACCGGCACAACGGGTGTTGAACAGCAGATTCTTGGTGGGAAAGCAGCGCCAAGCAGTGGGAAATGTCATTAAAATACTTGTTTTTGAATGTGGATGCTTTCCCACAGAGCCGTCTTGCCAAAATCCAGTGCTGACTTGGGGACCTGGAGTTGGAAACCCATTTGGGGAGACGAAACAGAGCCACTAAGTGTCCTCGCTGCCCTGCTTTGTCCCAGGCCCACGCGCCCACAGGCTAAGCGGCCCCACGTCCTGCTCTAGGGCCGTCCCGTCCCGGGGCAGGGGGCGTCTGACGGGAAGGCCGGCCAGACCTGGAGCCAGGACCACGCAGCGGCGGCCCCCAGCTGGGGAAAGTCCACACGGCGCCGCTGACACGAGGCCCGCTGGGCGCAGGGCCGGCCCAGTCCGGAAGGCCAGCGGGGCGGGGCTTCTTCCCCGGCGCCTTTGGGCTTTTGTGCTCTGCAAGCGACAAGGCCTTTTAGCTCAGTGCCCCCTCTGGACCCTTCATCCTGCACAATAAAGGGGCCGTTTGCCGGAAAATAAAAAGACCGCCCCTCCCAGGCTGCTCTCTCCCAGGGCTGTGCCAAGGCACCTTCTGATGAGCCTGCCCTACCTGACTGCGGCCTTGCAGGGAAGAAGGCCTGTGAGTGAGGGTCGGCGGCCTAGGCCGCAGGAAACGCAGAGAACGTTCTGGGAGCACAGACCTTGCTCATTGCCGAGCAGCCCGGAAAACGTCCCTGCGCGCTGCTTTAACACGGTGTCACCCTTCGTCTCCTTACATCTAAAGCTACACTCTAGCTTGAACATTGGCTCAAGGACATGAACTTAAACTGGGCTTGCGTATGGGTATTTCCTACAGGCTGAGGGTACACGGGGGTTGAGAAAAGGGAACCAAAGGCATGAGCCTGTCTCCTCGTTGACCTGCTCCGTGTCCGCTCGCCTCCAGCTGCTGGGCAGGTCGTGCAAAACGCGCCACGTCCGCCCCGCTCAGCAGCATCAGAGGCTCTCCCGAGCTGCAGAGCAAAGGCCTCACTTCTTAGTCAGCGTGGCACCCAAGACCCCTCGGGTTTGGTCCCTGCCCACCCGGCCCTCCTCCCACCCCACCCCTCTGCGATAGGCCCCACCGGCCCTTTGGACGCGCTGCCCCGTCTCCCTGGAAGGCCTTCCCCGTCTCGTTTGTGGGGGGACTCCCGTGCACCCTAACGAGCCAGGCCAGGCCTCGCCTCGCCAGAGGACCCGTCCCTCCTCTGGGCTGCTGGCTCTGTGGACGCAGCACGCTGTAATGACGTGGTTCCGCGTCTGTGCGCAGCTCGAGGTCCTCGAGGGCAGGCTCTGCATCCTCAGGGCTCTGTCTCCACTCAGGGAGTGGCTGTTGACAGTGAATGAATCGAAGCTCTTTGAAAAGCCCCAGGTGCGTCCTGGGCAAGGTGCAGAACCAGCGCTGCAGAGCTAGCCTGAGAATGAGGCTCTCTGCGTGGAAAATACTGTGTTTCAAGGTGTGCTGATCTCACAACCATTTGCCTTTCTTATTTGGTGTTTGGCATGTAAGAAATCAGGAGTGTGTGTTTCTCCCTCTCTGGAAATGCTGGGGTTTTGACCGCACACAATGTAAAATACACAAAGCCTCTCTCTGTGTTCCCCCCTTAGTGATGAGTGAGGCGGTGACTCGTCCGGATTTGTTCTGTTTTACAGAAAAGCCTAAATGCCCGTTTGGTCTCTGGCCCAGCAGGGGCTGAAGGGTGAAACTCAGGCTGCCTGATGCACTGCGCTGCCCACCGGCCCCCGCAGGTGGCGGCAGCCGCTAAGCTGCCGTGGGGCCTCCGAGGACACCAGCCTCTGGGACGCAAACAGCAGACCAGGCCAGACGCAAACTGAAGCAAGCACTGAATTGTCAGCAGCCCCTGTTCCTGAATTTTCTATCCACGCCCCCGTCCGAGTCACCCAGTGACAGTTACAGTGGCAGACCTCCTGGGCTGCTGGAGATGCCATTGGTCAATGTGCACGCCTCCACCTTTATGTTTAAATTACTATGTTGAAATCACTCATCCCTTCAGAAATGCTTTTTGAGCACTTGCAATGAGCCAAGCATAACCTTAGTTCCCGGCGATATGACGACTAGACACGACCCTGGCCGCCTGGAGTGCATGTTCCAGCAAAGGGAGAGTCGTTAAACAAGCTGCTTCTGCAGAAATCAGTATCTAATCAGAGTTGTGATAAGGGCCTTGAAGGAAAAGCATAGTGGGCAATGAGTCCATACAAAACAGGGACCTAAACAGGATAAGAGGTCAGGGAAGGCTTCCTGGAGGAGGGGACCTGAAAGGTGAGTCAATGACAGGGCAGCAGAGAGAGGGTGGGCAGAGAGCACCTGAGACAGTGCTCTGAGCGCGAGGACGCAGGACAGGGCCATGCGGCCACAGCATTGCGTACAAGGAGAAGTGCAGCAGGATGGGCTGGAAAGGCAACCAGAGGCCAGGTTGTGGCCGAGATTCTTAGTAGATCAAACTTAATGCTAGCAGGCAAGGAAATCCACAGAAGGATCTTAAGCAGGAATGTGTCACAATCACATGGGCATTTTTGTAAGACCACAGCTTTGGGGAAAGTGGAGCGAGAAAGTCCATGGAGGCAAGGAGACTGCTGGAAGGCTAAAGCAGTGGACATGTGCACACTGACAATGGAAGCAGAACATCTCAAGAGTAGAGTCAACAAGGCTTGGTGATTGCGCATGAGGAGTGGTGACAGGGAGAGTCAGGCGCAGTTTCAAGTTTGAGCCACTAGATGGGTGGTGGAAGCATCTGCTGGAGAAAAAGAAGGTTTGGGGAGAGGAGGCAGAACAAAGAGTTCAGTTTTAGATGCAGCCAAGTGTGAATATTTGAGGGGCATTTAGATGGAGATGTCAAGTGGACAGTCCGGAGGAAAAGTACGGCTGGAGGCAGAGTTGGGAGTTGCTGGAGTGCAGGTGGCAACTAAAGCCGTGGGTGGACGCGGTTGCCTTGGTGGCAGAAGGTAGAATGAAAAGAAGGTCGGACTGAGCCTTGGGGCGGTCTCACGTTTACAGGGCCAGGGAGGTAGGAGGGCAGCACGTGGCACCATGGAGCCAAAGGGAAGGCTGTTTCAGGAGAGAGTGTGGACAACTTTGCAGAATAACACGCGGACTATGGAGAGCACGTCAGATAGAGTGAAGTGGAAATAGCTGGCAACTTTATAAGAGCTGTTCCCATGGAGTCGCTGAGAAAAGCGAGATTAGAGGGTTTGTGGAGGGATTTGGAGTTGAGGATTTGGAGAGTGCACCTACAGGCCAGCCAGCTTAAGGATGCAGAGGAGACGAGTGCTCTTGCTAGAGAGATGTGTGTCCAGGGTTGTTGGTGCTGTTTGTTTGTTTTGGGGGGAGTGATTTGTTGACTGGTTGCTTGATTTGTTTATTATAATGACACGGATGGAAGCATGTGTGAATGTTGCTAGGAAAAGCGTAGGAGAGAGGGAGAGATTGAAATCAAAGAAGAGAGCAAGGAAATAACTAATAGTCTTGAGAATTCCTGTTGTTGAGAAAAACAAGAGGAGATGGAATGCATCTCCTTGATAGAAGACAGAAAATGGTTATATGAAGTTCCCATCTAATAGTTTCCATTTTTTCCAGTGAAAAAATGGTCAAGATTATCAGCTGAGAATGAGAGAGTTGGAGATTTGAGAAGAATAGAATGGGTTTAATATAGATGTTAATCGCTTCTCGGTCTTTTGGCTAAGATTGAGTGTAAGACAGATTTTGAAGAAATTTGGAGATCAAGCTGTCAAGCAATTTTGAGGTCCTAGTTGAGGTCACTGGCCATTAATTTACAGTGCTACCAGTCTTACCACTCTGCTTTTCCCAATTGTTCTCCAAAGCCTGGGCACAGATATGGAGAAGACAGAGAGTTAAGGTCATCCAGGCATGGAATTTACCAAGAAATTTGCAAGAGAGTAATTGTAATGATGGATCTTAAAATTGGTAAGAAAAAAGAAGACAGAAATAGGTAATGGATGAATAGCTAGATGAGTGAATCCCTGAATGGATGGGAACTGGAGAGGCAGGGGAAGTGGAAGCACCTAATTTAAAATCAGTTGTAGTGGGGCACTTAGAGCGAGTTGGAAGAAAGGAAGGCTGTTAATGAGATGCTAGGTATTCCCACTACCTGATTCAGAGATGGCGTAGTTTCGGGTGCTGACAAGGTCCACAGAATGGCAATGGATGGATAAAGCGGCCATTAAAGCCACTCAAGTTGATGGATGAAGTTGGAATGGAGAGGGACTGGGGCACCAAGTGACAAAATCATTAGTGAAGCCCGAGGAGTAACCAAGAGAGCAGGTGAAGACCGCCCCCAGGAATGGAGCACGCGCTTCGAAGAGCAGAGGCTGAGCTGGAGAGCGGAGGAGCCGTGGCCTGACCGTGGCACTGCAGAGGACGCCGGCCCCACCGCAGACCTGGAGGTGCTGGGAGCGCACCACAGCCTTCCTTCTCAAGGCTGCCAGGGAAGCCTGGTTCTGGAGGCCTGGCTGGATTCAGTTAGGACACAGAGGGGGGAGGTTCTCCTGAGTGTGGGCTGAGGGTGTAGAGGGAGGCGCTCCTTACCATGGAAAGCCTGCTCCACAGGGCACAGGACTTGGGTTTGTCCAAGATGGACAAACGGGACTTGGGTCATAATGCCTCTCATGCAGAAAAATGACTTTCTCTAATTTTCACACCCAGAATACTGTGAGACAGCTAGATATACTTTTTAAAAGTGCTTGATTCTTATTTAAGTTTCGCTGATTCAGTATTCTACTGTGACATTTTGAATACCAGCAATCACTCTTCAATAATTTAGATGCAGATCCCAAAGGGTAGAAGAGAGTCGTCAGTACCTGTCTCTTCATCCACACACATGGGGCGATGAGGTCTCTGCTGGGAGCTTGTCCTGGTGTCATCTGCTGCTGCTTCTTTCTGAAAGTGAAACAATAGGATGTGTTCTGGTTAGTTTAGCATTTTGGCTCATTGGGTTGCAGCTCACTCGAGTGTGGGATACGTGGAGCTGAGCCCTCAGACCTGCGAAGGAGCAGGACGTCTTACCTCCATGCTCTCAGCTGGGGCACGGCAGAAGGAGAGAGTCACAAAATCACACACTCAAACTTTTTAGAGCCCACCTGATGGTTACAGAAGAAAGATGCTGTGTTCCTTCATTTACTGTCGATAAGTAAAAATCTCCTTTAGTCCTTTCTTCATTTCTCCCAGTAAATCTGAGCTCTACAAGCCTGATTTTTGCTTATGACACAAATGAATGAAATGCCAGAGTCTGGCTCTAAAAATGCAAGTCTTCACAATTAAGTAGAGCATGCTGAGAAAGAGGTTGAAGGGATGGGCACCCTCCCCTGCAGCTGTGGAGGGAGAGATGTGTGGTATGTTTTCGGCATTATAAGAGTAGAGGAAGGAATCCAATCTGATAAGGTGTAAAGCTGAGAGCTTTCCCAGCACATGGATCGTGTGTTCCTGTGCGCGTGGACACTGACCTGACTGTCCATCAGCATTTGTTTCATTCTTTCTGAATGTATATCGGGTCTTAGAACAGAGGGATCCTGTAAGACTACGCAGGTTCTAGACACAAAAATAATCTCCAAAAGAAACGTGCAAGTTTGATTGGTTGTCTTGCTGATAGTTTGTTTTTCTAGTAATACTGCTGTGCTTAACGACTCTGTCTACGTAAAGGCCTGGATCTCTGGAAGGTTTCTCTGCGAATCAGATGAGGATCGTTGGCATGTTCCTCTTCCCCCACCTGCGTGATAGAATAATTGAAACCCTATGCCTCTGCCAGTTTTCTTATTTTAAAAAAATGTTGGATTATGCAAGCCAAAGAATAAAATAAATATTGTTGGGTCCTTACTGATATAAATAATAACTGAATAAATAAATAAACGGGGTAGAAGCACACTTGCTACAGAGTAATTCCAATTAATAAATGGAAGGATATTCCACAAAACAACTGAGCAGTACTCTGCAAGCCTCGAGCTCGTGAAAGGCAAGGAAAGAGTGAGGAATCACCACGGGGCAGAGCAGCCAAAGGGGGCCTGAAGCCTACAGCAACGCGGGTCCTGGCTTAGACCCTGAAACAGAAAAAGGACCTTGGTGGTAAGACTTGTGACATAGCTGTGACAGAATGATACTGTACCCTGAAAATACGTTAGCTTTGGTGAGCGCACCGTGGCTTTACAAGACGTTAAAACTGGGGTGTGGGGGGGGAATATTTGTGTAATCTAAGCATCTTTAAAAATAAGTATTTAATTTAAAAAGCAACACTAGGGGAGGCCGCTTGGAGGGAGCACGGCGTACATCCTCGGTGGGTGCGATATCGCCCCCAAGGCGGTGAAAACCGGTTCTTGGAGGCTAAAAATCTCACTCCTTTTAGGATCAAAGCACAAATGCACATACAGCACGTAAACCAATACTCAGCACGCCTGCAGAGGTCACGCTTCAGGAGGGAGAAGCCTGAAAAGGTCCCTGGAGGGGTGACGATGAGGATGAACCTGGAGGCGCTGGTGAACAGGACTGCTCCACATACGGCGTGCCGCGTGTGCACACACAGACGTGAGCTGAAAGTCCGTGACTCATCTAAATTGGTGCCACCCACATTTCCTCGTTATGAACACATATGCAGGCCACAGAGATTGAGGGGCTGAGTAGGAACCCCAACCCCTTGCCTGGGGGAGTCAGAAAATCAGCCAGCCAGGAAAAGAGGCCTTACGCCCCTCGCTCGCCGTGCGCTCCGGCTGCTCCTGCCGTGGCCGTGGCCGTGGCCATGGCCGGCGGTGCCCCTTCGGCAGAAACGCTCGCCCAGCTTGGCTCACGGTGCAGCGCCTGCTCAAGGGCACGTTCCTCAGCGGAAACTCTCCCGGCCACGCGGCCGGCCACACCCTCCACGGCCTCTCGCAGCTTCTGGTGCTTTTTCTCACTCCCGCTAAAACGCAAGCGCCGTGTTTGTCCACCGTTTTACCTCCACCGCCTACTCGGTGCCCGCCACGTGGACTCTGAGCAAATGCCTGGTGAATGAATGAATGAAATCTAAACGCAAGCAGCCCTGTGAAGAGCCCAGGATAACAGCCGGAAGCAGACTTCCGGGTGACTCCGAGTTCTCCGAGTCTCCGGTGAACAGGAAGACTGTTCTGTGCACAGCTGCTAGGAGATGTGCACGTCGGAAAAGCTCCCTCCAGAACCCCACAGAGACGAGGCTTTTCTCTCGCCTTCCCTGCTGCTACAGGGGCACTGAGATTCTGAAGTCCCCAGTTCATTCAGCATCTGCTTATTGGCAGGCTTCCGTCACTACCGAGAACTTAGTGGCTTTATTAGGAAACCAGATTGTCTTGAAGAAATGTGGGTTGTAAGGAAAAAGTGCCATCCAATCACATGTCTAGATTTCCAATGAACTGAGGCCTAAAGTAAGACCTGAGATGCTAGTGCCTCTGTGATATTCAGTACGCGTGTTTCCTGCAGAGTTTCTGGAAAGAAACTGTGAGAAATTAGAACACAAGTTACCTGGATCCAGGGTGAGGGTGGAAAATGGAGAGTTAATGCTGCTTGGTACTGAATTTCTGTTTAGGGTGATGAAAAAGTTTTGATAATTGATTGTGCTGATGGTAGCACAACCTTTTGAATGAACTTAACACCACTGAATTGCATATTTGAAAGTGGTTAAAATGGAAAATTTTAGATTGTATAAATGTTACCAGATTAAAAAGATGACAAAACCATACAACATAAAGAGTAACCATAATGTAAACTATGCACTATAGTCAATACTGTAATAATAATAATATTGTTTCATCAATTGTAACAAATACCACGCTAATGTAAAATTTTAATAATAGAGAAAACTGTGGGGGTAAATGGGAATGCTATATTCTGCATGGTTTGTCTGTAAGTCTGCAACAGCTCTAATTTTAAAAATGATAAAAGAACTGTAAGTCACTGTTTATCTTAATTATGTGAACGACAATAGCTGTTACTCTTTCCTGTAATTACTGTTTGAGATTTTTCTTCTTAACTTACAGTTTTGTCCTTTACTGTTTCCAGTCAGGAACGTACTAACCTAGCATGCAGATGTGTCCGCATCCTCTGAGTCACGAGTCTGCTTGTGCAGGAATCTGAGCTGTCTGTGGAATAGCAAGGCACCGACGCCCTGGACCCCACGCACTTTCTTCCACTCCTGGCTTGCTTTCCCACTTTTTCACTTTTTGCCTTTCTTTCCCCCTGGACGCTCACTTTCCTCTGGCAACACTGGCCTTTCTAGGCTTTTATTCTGAGAGCAGCAAATCTTCAGACTTGGGATAAAACAAACGGAGAGTTTGGAAGCAGAGAAGCAAGAAGGAGAACTTGCCTCCAGCCCCCTAAGAGCTCTGTGTGCCCAGATTAGCACAGCTGTGCTTGGCACCCGTGGGGAAGGCGGCAAAAAGTGGGGTGCAGGCACCACAGCCCCGCACCTAGGCCTAACGATGCAGAGCTGTTTGCCTCCCACCGAGCGACACCCGCTCCCCCACCTTGCTTTTAAAATACAGTAAACAAACCAGTTTCTATTGACTTCTGTCATTCTTGAAAACATTTTGCATGAAATTAGTGTAAAGCTCATCTTCCGTGTGTCTTTGAGGTCAACTGCTATCATTGTTTCATGGTAGAAACTGGTAAGAGAATACAATGCTCGTGCTTTGGTTAATTGGTAACTGTTGTTTCTCACACTGCTCCTGGATTCCTACGCCCATCTGTCCTTTCTTAGATTGTATAGTGGAGTGAAACCTCTTCACACCAACCCTCAGTAAGATTAAGAAAAAAAGAAGTCTTTTTCTCAATATCAGACTATTAAGAGAAGGTTCAATATGGATGTTCAGAAACAGTCTTCATCGTACTCCACGAAGTAGGGTAGATCCCGCGCATCACGCCACACACTGCACCACGTGCTGGGCTCAGGCCTGCGCCTGAGAGTCGCTGTGTAGGGATCTGCCTTGAACAGAGATGAGCATCAAGCGCCTACGAGGGGCCGGGCGTGGAGCTCAGCCTCAGCAATAAGACACAACACACCGAGCTCCTGGCCCCACGAGGCTCGGTTGAGTAGGAGAGAGAAGCAGGGCCACGGTGATACAGTGGAAAGCTCTGCCATGATGCAGGGGTGGCAAACAGCTGGGCCCCTAACTGAACCCTGGTCAGAGGAATCAGGGGCGACAGCTCGGAGGAAGGGATAATCAGATCCAACAGTGAGCTGGAATAAAGTCCAAGAAGAGACAGTAGGGACAGGTGTTCCAGAAATGCCAAGGCCTGCATGGGAGAAAAATTCACCTTTGAGACAAACATAAGCAGTTGAGTTTGACTTGAGTGGGAGTGGAAAGGGAAGACTGGAGAGTGGTGGAATGAAGTTGGGGGATATGCAGGGGAAATAGGAAACTTTTAAGTGTTTTATCATGGACTTTTCAACTTTAAATTATCCCAACAAATTCCATCCATTCTGGCTAAGGAATGAACTGTAGAACTGTTGTACATTTATCATAGAAAACTAACGGTTAAACTTGTATGTCATCCATACCTACAGTTAGTGGCTCGACAGACTGAGGTTCAAAGAGACAAGTCAACATGCCAAAGTCACATAAGTGCAAAGTTGCAAATGTAGTTCTGGAACCTACTTGCTAGGCCATGCATTTCTGCCTTTTATGCTGCTCCTAAAACACAAATTCCCAGCATATTCACAATAGCTATATAAACTGGTATGTCCTCTTGCAATGAACCCTGTCCAACGATAGCCATTGTATCACCATTTTCCCAGGGAAGCGCACAAGAGCAAGAGCTGCCTTGAAGAAGAAGCCATCATGGGATAAGGGAGCGCTCTGCTTGAGAGAAAGTTAAATTTAGAGAGGCTTCCACTCACGAAAGGAGAAGAGGAATAGAAGAAGTGGGGGTGGCAGAAATGTCTAGTGAGGCATGGGCCAACCCGAGGTCACCGGCTCTGTTAAGACAGGAGTGGGGTCACGGGGTCATGGGGTCAGGATGCCTGTGCACCCCACCTTTCATGGGCGTGATGGTGCCTGTGGTGGTTTGAAGCCATGTGCACCCCGGAAAATCATGCTCTTAAAGCTAACCTGAGAAGCAGATGTGGCTCAAGCGATTGGACTCCCATCTACCATACAGGAGGTCCCGGGTTCGATTCCTGGGGCCTCCTGGTGAAAGGCAAGCTGGCCTGTGCAGTGAGCTGGCCCACATGGAGAGCTGGCCCACATGGAGAGATAGCCCTCGTGGAGTGCTGGCCCATGCAGAGAGCTGGCCTACATGGAGAGCTAGCCCTTGTGGAGTGCTGGCCC
>JAQZBX010033080.1:0-25556 GCA_029593785.1 Cabassous unicinctus | reverse complement strand
GAAGGCAGTGGTATGACATAGTTAAGGTGCTAAAAGAAAAAAAAACTTCCAGCCAAGAACTCACTATCCAGCAAAGGTGGCTTTAAAAAATGAGGGAGAGTTCAAAATATTCACAGATAAACAGAAATTAAGAGAGCTTGTCAATAAGAAACCTGCCCTTCAAGAAATACTTAAGGGAGTTCTGCAGGTTGAAAGGAAAAACAGGAGTGAGAGAGTTGGAAGAGAGTGTAAGAATAACAAAAATGATAAAAAGAAAAATACAGTCAACATATGGCATACATAAATCTAAAGAAAATATGGCTAATCTAAGTAATTCCTTGAGAGTAATAACACTGAATATTAATGGCTTAAACTCTCCAATCAAGAGAGACAGATTGAAAGAATGGATAAGGAAATATGACCCATCTATATGCTGTTTACAAGAAACTCACCTTTTACCTGGGGATGCAAGGAGGCTAAATGTGAACGGTTGGAAAACAATTTTGCATGCAAATAATAACCAAAAAAGGGCAGGAGTAGCTATACTAATATTGGACAAAATAGACTTTAAATGCAAAACTATTATATGAGACAAGGAAGGACACTGTATATTAATAAAAGGGGAAATTTGTCAAGAAAAAAAAACAGTCATAAACATTTATGCATCTAACCAGGGCACCTCAAAGTACATGAGGCAAACATTGGAAAAAGTAAGTGGAGAAATAGATGCCTCTTCATTTATAGTGGGGGACTTTAATACACCATTATCACCATTAGACAGAACATCTTGACAGAGGATCAATAAAGAAACAGAGACCTTGAATAATGCATTAGAGGATCTGGACCTAATAGACACATGCAGAAAATTACACCCCAATACAGCAGGATATACATTCCTCTCAAGTGCTCATGGATCATTCTCCAGGATAGGCCACAGTCTAGGCCACAGAACAACTCTCAATGAACTCAGAAAGACTGAAATTATGCAAAGTAATTTCTCTGACCACAATGGAATGAAGCTGGAAATCAGTAAAGTGCAGAGAAGCAGATTAGGCACAAAGATATGGAAGTTAACACACTCTTAGACAATCAGTGGGTCAAGGAGGAAATCACAAAAGAAATCAGTAACTACCTTGAAACGAATGAAAGTGACAACAAAACATACCAGAACTTATGGGATGCAGCAAAAATGATACTGGGAGGGAAATTCATAGCTATAACTGCATATATTAAAAAAGAAGAAAGAGCTGAAATAAAAGACCTAACTGCACACCTGAAGGAATTACAAAAAGAACAGCAAACTAACCCCAAAGGAAGTAGAAGGAAGGAAATAACAAAGATTAGAGCAGAACTAAGTGAAATTGAAAATAAGAGAGTAATAGAAAAAATAAAACCAAAATCTGAGTCTTTGAGAAGATCAATGAAATTGACAAACCATTAGCTAGGCTAACAAAGAAAAAAAGAGAAAATATGCAAATACATAAAATAAGAAACAAGGAAGGGGTTATCACCACTGACCCCACTGAAATAAAGGAGTCATAAGAGAATACTTTGAACAATTGTATGCCAACAAGATGGATAATTTAGAGGAAATGGACAAATTCCTAGAAACACACAAGCAGCCAACACTGACAAAAGAAGAAATTGAGGAACTCAAGGACCAATCACAAATAACGAGATTGAATTAGTCATCAAAAACCTCCCAACTAAGAAGAGCCAGATCAGATAGTTTCACAGGTGAATTCTACCAAACATTCTGGAAAGAGCTAATACCAATCCTGCTTAAACTCTTCCAAAAAATAGAAGTGGAGGGAGCATTGCCTAACTCATTCTATGATGCCAACATCACCTTAATACCAAAGCTAAACAGACGACATGAGAAAGGAAAATTATAGACCAATCTCTCTAATGAACCCAGATGCTAAAATCCTTAACAAAATATTTGCTAATCGTATTCAACAACACATTAAATGAAGTATACACCATGACCAAGTGGGCTTCATCCCTGGTATGCAAGGATGGTTCAATATAAGAAAATCAATCAATGTAAAACACCACGTAAACAGATGGAAAGAAAAAAACTCACACGATCATCTCTATAGATGCAGAAAAAGCATTAGACAGAATACAGCACACTTTCCTGATAACACTTCAAAAGATAGGAATAGAAGGAAACTTCCTTGTTAGAGTTGGGCAGTTTGATGTAATTATGAATTCCAAAAATATAATTGGATCATGCTTGTAAACTGATCTGTTAATCTGGGCATGATTAAGTTATGATTAGGGCGTTGACTGGGCCACGTCAGTAGGGTGTTGAGCCCCACCCCTTGGTGGGTGGGGAATAGAATATAAAAGGCAAGGCAAAGAACAGAGTTGAAGCGGATTTTGAGAAGCAGTTTTGATGTTGGAAAGAAGGCCCCAGGAGAAGAAAAGCAAGCCATTTGCCTGATCGTCTACAGCTGACCTTGTGGAGGAACCAGAAGAGCTAAGCCCGGAAAGAAACGCAGCCCCGGGAAGAGAGGAACCCAAGAAACCTGAACCCTGGCAAACGCCAGCAGCTGTCTTGCTCTAACACGTGGCAATGAACTGTGGTGAGAGAAGAAACTTAAAACTTTATGGCCAGGTATCTGTGGATTTCTACCCCAAATAAATACCCTTTATAAAGACCAACCCATTTTTGGTATTTCACATTAGCACCCCTTTGGCTGACTAATACATTCCTCAACATGATAAAAGGTATATATGAAAAACCCACAGCTAACATCGTATTCAATGGTGAAATCCTAAAAGTTTTCCCTCTAAGATCTGGAATATGACAAGGATGCCCACTGGCACTGCTCTTAGTTATCATTGTGTTAGAAGTACTTTCTCGAGCATTTAGGCAAGAAAAAGATATAAAAGGCATCCACATTGGAAAGGAAGAAGTAAAAATTTCACTATTTGCAGATGACATGATCCTATAACTTGAAAGCCCTGAGAAATCTACAACAAAACTTCTAGAACTTATAAATGAGTTCAGTACAGTGGCAGGTTATAAGATTAATGTGCAAAAATCAGTAGCATTTCTGTACACCAATAATGAGTAATCTGAGGAGGAAATCAAGAAAAAAATCCCATTTACAATAGCAACTAAAAGTATCAAATACCTAGGAATAAATTTAAGATGTAAATGACTTGTATGCAGAAAACTACATAACACTGTTAAAGGAAATCAAAGAAGACCTAAATAAATGGAAGAACATTCCCTGTTCATGGATACAAATACTAAACATCATTAAGATGTCTATTCTACCCAAACTGATTTACAGATTAACACAATCCTAATAAAAATTACCACAGCATTTTTTACTGAATTGGAAAAACTACAAAATTTGTTTGGAAAGCAAGATACTCCAATAGCCAAAGCCATATTGAAAAAGAAAAATGAAATGGGAGGAATCACACTACCTGACTTTAAACCATACTACAAAGCTACAGTGGTCAAAACTGCATGGCACTGGCAGAAGGATAGACATACTGACCAATGGAACCGAATTGAGAGTTCTGGTAAAGATCCTCGCATATACAGTCAACTGATATTCGACAAGGCTGCCAAGCACATTCAACTTGGAGAGAGTGGCCACTTCAACAAATGGTGCTTGGAGAACTGGATATCCATATACCAAAGAATGAAAGAGGAGCACCATCTCACATCTTATCCAAAAATTAACTCAAGACGGATCAAAGATCTAAATATAAGAGCCAAGACCATAAAGATCTTGGAAAATAATGTAGAGAAGCATCTACAGGATCTTGTATTAGGAAATGGTTTCATGAACTTTACATCCAAAGCACAAGCAAAGAAAGAAAAAATAAATAAATGGGACCTCCTCAGAATTAAAAGCTTTTGCACCTCAAAGGAGTTTGTGAAGAAAGTGAAAAGGCAGCCTATTCAATGGGAGAATATATTTGTAAACATATGTCTGATAAGGTCCTAATATCCAACATATATAAAGAAATCCTACACCTCGATAATAAAGAGACAAACAACCCATTTTAAAAATGGGCAAGTGATTTGAATAGACACTTCCCCAAAGAAGAAATACAGATGGTGAAAAACCACATGAAAACAGGCTAAACATCACTAGCTATTAGGGAAATGTAAGTCAGAACTACCGTGAGATATCATCTTACACTCGTTAGACTGGTAGGTATTAAAAAAACAGAAGACTACAAATGTTGGAGAGGAAGTAGAGGAACGGGAACCCTTATCCACTGCTAGTGGGAATGTAGAATGGTGCAACCATTGTGGAGGACAGTTTGGTGGTTCCTCAGGCAGCTAACTATAGAACTGCCATATCATCTAGCATTCCCACAGCTGGGTGTATACCCAGAAGAAATGAGTACAGGGACAGGAACAGATATATGCACACCAATGCTCATAGTGGCATTATTCACTATTGCCAAAAGTTGGAAACAACCCAAATGTCCATCAACAGATGAATGGATAAGTAAATTGTGGTGTAAACATGCAATGGAATATTACTCAGCTGTATAAGGAATGCAGTATTAACACACAGGATAACATGGATGAATGTTGAAGACCTTATGTTGAGTGAAGCAAACCATGCACTGAAGGACAAATATTACATGACCTCACTGATATGAATTAAGCTAGAGTCTGGAAGCCAGGTTTACAGGAGACAGAAAGGGAGAAGAAGGCTGTGAGCCACTGCCCATATGGGCAAAATCTGTGATACGGTGGAAGTGTGTAGTTGTGTAGTGGATGGGCATGACAGTGATACAGTGATACTATTGGGTTGGGCAGTGCTGGTTTGTGAGGGGGTAGGTTGGGGAGGTGGGTTGGACTGTCCATGGAACTGGTGGGAGGGTTGGGGGAGGGACTAGTTGAACTCCAGGGATTTCCGTGTATGTTATTGAAATTACAACGTTGGGAATGTTCTTTTGGCAATATGGCAGGGGACCATTACTGATTAGGGTGTTGGATGTGGGGGCATTCTGAGGCAGGACAGCCTGCCTCAGAGCGTACCTGAGGCAGGCTTCTAGGGAGTGTGTGAGTGTTCATCTTGTCATAGAATGTTGTATCAGTGGGTGAAGACCCACATAATGAGCGGGACTCCTGGGGATCCTGCTGTGTTCTCAGATAGAGGGGCAGGAGTCTTTCGAGAGTGTGGGCAGTGACTAATAGGGGAGGACAGGCCAGTTTGTCAAGCCCCAAATGTAGCTGCAAGTGTCTATGAATCTTGTTCTTCAAGGAGTGAAACTTGGTAGTTGCTGTGTGTCCTGCGAGGAGGGGGAAGGAGGAATAGAATAGATGGAAAATGGGGCATTTTGGGAGTGATGGAAGTGTTCTACTTGATTTTGCAGTGATGGATACAGGCCATGTTAAATTTGATCAAAATTTATAAAAGTGTATGGTCCAAAATGTAAACCATAACGTAAATAATTGATCAGGGTTAGTAGCAATGTTTCAATACTTACACATCTATTGTAACAAATGTACTGTCCACATGTAAAATGTTATTAATGGGGAATAGAGGAAAAGGGAGAGGATGTTGGGTTTATGGGAATCTTCTATATTCCATATGTGACTTTTCTGTAACCTAAAGCTTCTTGAAGACAAAATGAAAAAAATGACACTGGAAGAATAAACAGAAGAAAATGTCACTGTACATACAAGATAACAGATCTTACAGTGGTGAAAGACATAATGTCACAATTTTTTTTAAATTTTATATTTTTTATTCCAATTTTTAAAAAAAATTTGCATTTTATTTGTTATTTTTAAAACTATCGTTTTTTCATTTTCTTATTAATAGTAGTTCATTATTTTCATAGCTTCATTTTTGAAGAAGTTTTGCATCAGAGAAGGGTTACAACTGTGGCAGGGAAGGTCCATTGGTGTGGGGTGTCAGTGATGGGGATACATGGGAGGAGGTTCACCTGGGGCATACCTATAAGCCATATAAATGTGTTTAGGTGTTCATGGGGCATTGTTACGATGGGTGGAGATTCACACAATAACCGAAAGAATATCTAATTCCCATCCTGGGGAGCTCTGCCACATTCTCTAATGGGACAGCAATAATCCCCTGAGTACAGGGGCAGTGACTAGTGAAAGAGGATGGACCATTGATGGGCCCTCGATATTGATGAATGTACTTATCAGCCTTTAATTTTGAAATTGAAACTTAGCTTAATATTATAGGGTACCTAAGAGTTACCTCCTGAGAGCTTCCTTGTTTCTTAAATGTAGCCTCTCTCTATACTGAACTCGGCATGGGACATGACTCGCATGGATGAGCCTCCCTGGCACCAGGGATTACTACCAAGCACCAACTAGCAATGCAACTGGAAAAAGATGTTGACCAAAAAGGGGGAAAGGGTAAAGACAAATGAGTTTATATGGCTAAGAAACTTTAAACTGAGTCGGGAGGTCATTCCAGAGGTTATGCTTATGCATGTCTCAGCAGGAACTCATTGACTGCCAAATCAAATATTGCCTCAAACAGTGGAGACATCCAGATACTATAGGCCGGGCAGACAGCTCAGGAGTTTGGTTCCCTGCCAGTGGGCCCTACTTGGGAATTTATGCTCCCCAGTGTGACAGAGTTGGACTCAGCTGTAGTTTCCCTACACATGGCTCTTCTGCCCTCTTTTATTTGAACCTATATTTAGTGCTAGAGTTGATAGGTGTATGTCCAAGAGACTTAAATCTTTGGGCTGTCAATGTGCCATCTGGGCCCTGAATGTCAACAGAGTTGTAACACCTACTCTCCAATTCATTGGACTCACCCAGGGCAACTAAAAAGGAGATGATGATGGACATCGACCATCCCAAGAAACAGAGAGAGTCTGCAACTGCAAGCAAGATAGTCCCATTCATCTGCCCCTTGGGATCTCAATTAGAGGTGGAGTGGGCATCACCATCCCAGAATCCTCAGGATTGGAGAATGAATGATGTACCAGAGTAGACTTACTGGTATTCTTGTATAGTCTTATTGTGATTCTAGCAATGGAAGAACTTTTATCGTTGATGTGGAGGCAGTGGACACTGGAAGTTCTGAGGAGAGGGAGAGGGAAAAACAGTTGTAATATGGGGACATTTTTGGGACTTTGGAATTGTCCTGAAAGACATTGCAATGACAGATACAAGCCATTATATGTCTTGTCATATCTTACAAAATTGTGTGAGAGAGAGTGTAAACTACAGTATAAACTATAATCCATGCTTCATGACAATGCTCCAAAATATGTTCAATTGTAACAAATGTACCACACTAATGAAGGGTGTTGTTAATGTGGGAAAATGTGGGAGGGGTAAGGAGCAGGGCATATGGGAATTCCTTATATGTTTTATGTAACATTTATGTAATCTAAGTATCTTTTAAAAATGCATATTAAAAAGCCCAAATGAATGGATAAATAAAATGTGGTTTTAAATAAAAAGTGGTACATCCAGTGGAATTTTGTTTGGCCTTAAGATAGAAATTCTGAGATGTGCTACAACATGGAATAATCTTGAAAATATTATATATAGTCAGTTTAAAGAAATACAAGGACAAATACTGTAGGATGTCACTTAGAAGAGTTTAAAAATAGCAAATCCACAGTGACATGTTGATTAGAGAAAAGATGGGGAGTGGATTGGGGGAGATGGGTGAGTATATACTATATACTTGGTAGAGGTGGTGCATTTGTAAACAAAATTTAAAAAAATCAAATCTGTGGCCCCACTTCCACCCCACCACCTAAAACAGAGTAAGGGAGCCTAGACTTCTCCCCTCCCTAAATGGTAAAAAGTTGTTCCAAACCTTCCACCTGGGTGGAGTCAAAGAAGGATGAAAAGGAGAGGAGAACATAGGCATATCTGAAATAGTATTCAAACAAATAATGGCTAAAACCTTCCCAGATTTGGCAAAGGACATTAATCGACAAGAACTGTTCTTAATGTTACATTAAGAACTGAGTGGACCCTATACAGTCTAAACCCAAAGGAATCCATACCAAGACACTTCACGTTACATTCCTGAAAACTAGAGACAAAGGCAAACTCTTAAAAGCAGCAAGAGAGAAAAACACCTTTCCTACAGGGGAAAAACCATTAGAATGACAGTAGATATAGCAACCATTAAAAAAAAAAAACACAAAAAACTGTAGAAAAGGATAAACTTAAAACTACTAAATCTAAGTCAAAATAGAATTCAGAAAATTGTTCAAGTAACACACAGGAAAGTATGAACAAGATAACAGAGAAATGAAAAGCATTAAGAACAAGCAGAAAACAACAAAGGGCAGCCTTAAGACCTAAGAAATTAGTAATTACACCAAAATAAATGGTCTAAATACAACAATTAAAAGGGATTGTCAGAGCAAATTAGAAAATATGACCCAACTATATGCTGCTTATAAGAAATTTATTTCAAATATAATGCAGTTGAGTAAAAATTAAAAGGATGGGAAAAGGTATATCATGCAAACATTACTCTAAAGGTTGCATGTGTGGCTATGTTAATATTATAAAAAGTAGAGTTTAGAGCAAGAAAAATGACCAGAGACAGAGTGTTACATAATATAATGATGAAAGAGCAAATTTTTCATTAAGACATAATAATCTTAAATGGGTATACACCAAACAACAGAGTTGCAAAATATATGAAGCACAAATTGGTAAATTGAAAGGGGAAATAAACAAATCCATAATTATAATTGGAAACTTTATCACTTCTCTCTCAACAATTGCTGGAACTACTGGACACAACAATCAACAACACTATCAACAAAGAGGAGATCATAAACATTTATAGAACATGTCACATTACACTTTATAGAATATACATTCTTTTAAAGTGCCTATACAACATATACCAAAATGGGCCATGAAAGAAGCCTCAACAAATTTAAAAGAACTGGAATCATGCAAGAATGTTTTCTGAAACCCGTGGAATCAAACTAGAGCTCAAGAATAGAATATTAACTGGAAAATGTCCAAAAACTTGGAGACTGAAAAACATACTACTAAGTAAACCATGGGTCAAAAGTTTATCTCAAAAAATTCATTGAAATAAAGGTAATTGAAAATGCAATATATCCAAATTTGTGCGATAAAGCTAAAGCAGTAATGAGAGGGAAACTTATAGCACTAAATGTATTCAATGGAAAATAGAAAAAGCCTTAAAGCAATAATTGAAGCTTCCATCTCAAGAATCTAAGGAGAAAAGATCAAACACAAAGCAAGCAGAATAAGGGAAGTAATAAAGATAAGAACAGAAACTCAATGAAATTGAAAACAAAAAAATCAATGAAATAATGAGCTGATTTGTTGAAAAGATCAGTAAAATTGACAGGTCTCTAGTAAGACTGAAAAAGGGGATAAAAGAAAAGACATATTGTCAATATGAATAAAATGAGATATCACTACAGTCTCTGTGGACATCAAAGTATAATAGGGGAATAATATGAAAAACTTTATACACTTAAATTTGTTAACTTAAATGAAATGGACCAATTTCTCAAAAAACACAAAGTACTACAGCTCACCCAATCTGAAATAGATAGTTTCAACAGCTATTAAGGAAATTGTAATTGCAATTTAAAAAAACTCGCTAACAGAACTCTCCTGGGCCAAATAGTGAATTCTACCAAATATTTAAAGACAAATGAACATCAATTCTATGCAATCTCTTTGAGAAAACAGATGAAGAGGGAGCATTTCCCATTTCTTTTTATGAAGTGCATATCATTATGATACCAAATAAAAGACAGCACAAAGGAAGAAAACTACAGACCAGTATCCCTTAGTATCTATGTAAAAATTATTAACAAACTATAAGCAAAGAGAATTCAGCAATATATTGAAAGATTACACACCATGATCTAGTTGGGTTTATTCCAGGGATGTGAAAATGGTTCAGTATTCAAATATTAATCAGTTTAAAGCATATTCACAGGCTAAGGAAGAAAAACCACATGATCTTATTAATCATTACAGAACTCATCCATGAAAAAAACTTCTCAGAAAAATAAAAATAAAGGGGAACTTCCTCAACTTGATAAAGATAATCTACAAAAAAACAATAGCTAATTTTATACTTAATGGTGAAAGACTGAATATATTGCTCTTAAGATCAGGAACAAGACAGAGATATCTGCTTTTACCAATCTTATTCACCATAATGCCAGAAGTTCCATCCAGTGTAGTAAGGCAAGATAAGGACATAAAATGCATACAGAGCTCAGGAAGAAAGAAATGAAATTATTGATGTTTGTTGATAACATGATTGATTATCTAGAAAAATAGCAAGAAATCTACAAACAAAACCAAAGCTCCTCGAACTAACAAGTGAGATCAGCAGTGCTACAGAATATAATACAGAAATAAAAATATTAATATTTCTATATACCAACAATGGGCACCAAATGAAATTGAAAATATACTAACATTTTTAATCATTCAAAAAAGGAAATACTTAAATGTAAATAAAACAACACATTTACAAGGCTTGTATACTGAATACTACAAAGTGGTGATGAAAGAACTCACAGATCTAAATAAATGGAGAGACTTACCATGTTCATGGATTAGAAGGCTCAACTCAGTAAAGATGTCACTATCGCCAAATTGATCTACATGTTTAACACAATTCCTATAAAAATTTCAGGAACATTTTTTATAAATGTAGATTAGATTATTTTTAAATTTATATGGAAATGTAGATGATCCAAAATAGCTAAAACAATATGGGAAAAGAAGAATAAATTGGGAGGAATAATTCTGTCCAATTTCAATATTTATTATATAGCTACAGTAATCAACACTGTGTGGTATTGGTGGAAAAAGATCAATGGAACTGAATAGATAATCCAGAAACAGACCCACATAAATATGCCAAACTGATTTTTGGTGAAGGTGTAAAAGTAATTCAGTGGAGAAATGATAGCCTTTTCAACAAATGGTGCTGGAGCAATTTGACATTCCTAGATGTAATAGAACTTAGACCTAAGTCTCACATCTTAAACAAAAATTGACATGTGGATCATGGACTTAAATGTAAAACATAAACTATATACTTTTTAGGAAAAAGAAACATAGTAGATAGTCTTTAGGATACAGTGCTATGCAAATAGTTCTTAGCCTTGATACCAAAACCACAAAAGCTGAAAAATTGGTAATTGGATTTCATCTTTTGCTCTTTGAAAAATTCCATTAAGAGGATGAAAAGAAAAGTTACAGCCTGGGAGAAAACAGATTCAAGCCACATATCTGACAATGGACTAGTATCTAGACTGTACAAAGAACTCTAAAGACTCATCATTAAAAATCAATCAGTCAGATTGAGTAAAATAAGCCAGACACAAAAGGACAAATATTGTAAGATCTCACTTATATGAAATTATTAGAATATGGAAATTCACAAAATCAGAAACTAGGACACAGGTTACCAGGGGCCAGGTGGAGGTGAGGAGTGTGGAGATAATGCTTAATTGGCATGGAGTGTCTTTTTGGGGTGTTGGAAGAGTTCTGGCAATGGATGTTGGTGATGGTGGCACAACGTTGTGAATGTAATTAACACTACTGAACTGTAGAATTGAAAGTGAATAAAATGGGAAATTTTAGACTGTATATATGTTACCAGAATAAAAAACAAAAATGACTACAAAACCATATACAATGCAAAGTGTGAACTCTAAAGTATGGACTATAGTTTATAGAATAATTATACTTACATTGTTTCATCAATTGTAACAAAGTTACCATACTAATGCAAAATATTAATAATGGGGGAAACCGTGTGTGTGTGTGAGAATATATGGGAACTCTGTATTGTCTGCATGGTTGTTCTGAAGACCTACAACTGCTTTAATAAAAAAGTGAGAAAAAAAATCTAACAATCATGAAGAGATATTTCATGGAAGAAGATGTACAGATGGCATATAAGCATAGGAAAAGATATTTAGAAAACGTCATTGGTCATCAGGTAAATAAATTAAAACCACGGTGAGATAACACTACACACCTATCAGGAAGACTACTGTGAAAAATAGAGCCCACGCCAAATGCTGGTGAGGATGCCGAGGCACTGGGTCACTTACACATCACTAGTGGGTATATAAAATGGTATAGCTACCCTGGAAAAACAGTTTGTTAGTTTCCTAAATACCTAGACATGTAACTGCCCTATGATCTAGCAATTGTACTCGTAGACATTTATCCCAGATAAATGCAAACTTATGTTCTGTTCACACAGAAACCTGTACATGAATGCTTATAGCAGTTTTATTTATAATAGTCCCAAACAGAAAACAACCCAGATGTCTTTCTACAGGTGAATGGTTAAACAAACTGTGAAACCTTCTTACCCTGGAATAAAAAGGAAGAAACTCTTTGTTCACACAACCTGGAGGAATTTCCACGGAATTGTGCTGAGTGAAAAAGCCAATCCCCAAAGGTTACATACTTTATGATCCATTTATATAGCATTCTTGAAATGGCAAAATTATAGACATGGAGAATAGATTAGTGGTTGCCAGAGGTTATGAAGAGGTTGGAGGGAAGCAGGTTTGGTTATAAAAGGCCAATATGAGGGATCCTCTTGTTGATGGAAATTTTCCGTACCTTGACCATATCATTATCAATATCCTTGTTGTGATATTGTGCAATAGTAAGATATTACTATCAGGAGAAATTGGTAAAATTGAATACTTGAGTATTTACTATTCATTATTATTTGAACCATTCTTTCTACTGTTATTTTTAAAAGAAATGGTAAGTGACGTTTTCACCCTCTCCTTATTACTTGTTTTACTCTTTGATAACCTTTTTCACCTCGTATTTCCAACCACGTTACCATCACAACAGACCAAAACACAGAAAAGTGAAAAAAAAAAAAAATAAAGAATGCAGATTTTGTTATCATTGTCCCAGAAGGGAGTTATCACACCTAACTTTTTCTTTTAATGCCAATACTAGTTATTGAAAATCTCTGTGGGAATGAGAGAGATTACTTTATTCTAGTATTTCTCCTAAGACAAAAACTCTGGTAACCATAGCAGCTGTGCCATTCAATCTCTTGAATCCACAATCAAATGCAGCTAAAAATGCTTAGCGAAGTCTCCCAAGGCAAACATTGCTGTGATGAGTGACAAACTGAAACAATAGGAGCTGCTCCCGTTGCCATAGAAATGGGTCTTTTCCATCTGAGTGGTTCCATCCCAGGATTCACAATCTAAAGCTTTGCAAAGGTATGCTAGTCTTAACTCCCATACTGGTTAGCACTCACCACCCAGACTAATGCTGCTGAGATGAGTGACAGGGAAAAACAATGAGGGCTACCCCTCATTGCCATAGTAACAGAGGCTTGAGAGAAAGTTAACAGAGCTCTATAGCACATGTCTGGCAGTAGCAAAATCAAAGGACAATTAACTAGAAGAAATGTGATAAGTTCCTTGGAACTTAAATGCTTACCTTTTAGGGTAAGTGTCAGTGGGGGCTGTGTTTCTTAAAATATATATATTTCACAATGCTTTAATAATCACAGTTTTGATCATGAAGTACTAGAACAAAATATGCTTTATCTTCTTGCAAAGAAATTAAACAATACAAAGAGGTTCTCTGAAAATTAGAAAACCGTGAGTTTTTAGATGCTATTTTCTTTGGGAGTCTTTAGAAAGGAAGGAATCTGTTGGACAATTTAGGAACAATATCTCAGTTGAATAGGTCAGCATATTTGTGACTAGCCTAATGTTATTTTATTAGCAAATGATTAATCAAATATTGGACTTGGAAAGTTACGATGGGCTGATGATGTATTTCTTATTTTTTAAATTAATATTAAAAAGACATTTAAAAATGTACCTCAAATGTAATGAATAATCTCAGGACTTGTTCAGTGGTTTGAGCTATGAGGAAGGCATTATAATTACCCTCAACCACTCAGTCACTGCAGTAGGCAACCACAGCTCTGAAAGGTAAAGTGATCTACCCATGGTTACAGTAACTGGGCCTTGAACTCTGCCAACCTGGTTCTACTTCATCCACTCTTTTCATTTTAATACCTTACTCAGTCTACCTACCATGCATGCATTAAATACAATTGCATAATTAAACCAAAGAGTATTTTGGGTCCACGTTAAATGAATCTATCATTTCAGATTCCATGGGCCAAACCTACACACATTCTGCATTTTTTAAAACTGTGGTATGCTTTGAAGACATTAATGTGAATTGGATCACATTTTCCCATACATTTAATGTTATGATTGACATTGAATTTCTAATCAAATAGCATGCATGCAGTAAGTCATAGCCATAAATTCTCTGATGACCCACCCGATGGGCCGGTACAAAAATCATAGAGCTCCAAGATGACAGGAAAACTAATGAAAATATGGTCTAAGACTTATGGAATGTGCTTAAGGTATATTAAACATTGGTTTCTCTGAAGAATACAAATTTCACAAAGAGCTTCCACAAGACTATGGTGCCATAAGTGTGTGTTGTTGAAAACAAATAGACAAACTGTTATTGATATGAATGGGATATTTTATAAACAATAGTATAGAAATTATAAACTGTGAATTTGAATTCCAGTTTTAACATTTCTGTCTTTGTGACATCTGGCAAGTTACCCAACCTCTAAATCTCAGTTTACTCCTTTATAAAATGGGTGTAATAAAACTTAATCTAAAAGGTTGGTATGAAGATTAAATAAAAGAGTAAACATACAAGTATCTAATATACTGACTGGCCCATCGTAAGGACTCAATAAAAGTTAGATGACACCATTATTTGCTTTCTTAGAAGTCAGAAGCCAAATAAGAATGGATCCTTTAGTTCTTCTTCAATGGCAGAGCAAGAAAATAGAAGCAACTTTTATTAATTTATCAACCAGGTAGACATGGAGTAAATAAAAACGTAAGAACTACTATTATTGTACACAATATTAGAAACATTCATTATTTAAAAAAAAAAAGTTCTTGGTCTCAATCAAGATGACTGAATGAGAAGCTTCAGGGCTCCATCCTCCCACAGAAGCTTTGAACAACCAGCAAGAACTGGCAGAAATATCTTTGTCAGACCTCCAGAAAACAGTTAAAGGTTTACAGAAACAGGATGAGTGCTGAATCAGGAAAAAAGCTATTTAAAAGTGATAGGATCTTCTGGTACCCTGGCTGGCCCCCTCCACTATGCTCTCACCTACTCCATGCAGAGTCCCTACTCCCAGTATGGGTCCCTGGTCCTAGTTGTGAAGGGAGCAGAGTAACCCTTGTGCACTTAATAGGAGCATGTAGTCTGGCACAGTGTATCTGGGGGAAGCCTAAGAGACTAAACCAGGATACTTATTGCAGGTTCCCTGCTCCAAAACTTTCCCTCATGTAAAAGACAGTTCATACACCTCTCCCACAGAACACTTTAGGAGAGCAGTGAAGTTTTGGCTGCTTGGGGCAAAGGATTGTTGGCTGTATGGCATACAGTGCAGTGACTGGGACCAAATGGAAACTCTTTCCTGGGGATGTATTGATATTTGTGTTCTTGTAAATTGGGGAATTCCTGGGACCACCCATGCATGCCCCAAACAAGATGTATGCATGGAAAGGATCAGGGAAGCCTATATGCTTTGACCTAGAGCTATTCTCTAAACTCATTGTATGGATATGCCCTGAAGGAGAGCTCAAACACAGGTGAATCTGCAAAGGCTGGAAAGTTGTTTTCTTTTTTCCTCTCTTTTTATTTATTTATTTTTAGTTACTGGCATTCAAGGAAACCTCTGTTATAACAGTAGTAGGATACAAGCTTAAGTAACAGCTCTCTGGGAGTCTAAATTCCAGTGAAAAAACATCATTAAAATATGAAAATATTGAGATTTTAACAAAAGATTACAAAACATACATATAAATAGACAAGAAGTGATGGCCTAAGCATTAGATTAAAACATTAGAAATCATCAATGAGGAGGACCAGACCTGGGACATACCAGACAAAATTTTTTAAAACATGTCCCTAAATATGCTCAAAGAGCTAAAGGAAAACATGGACAAAGAATTAAGGAAATCAAGAAAACAATAGATAAACACAAATAAAATATCAATATAGAGGTGGAAATTATGAAAATGAACCAAACAAAGCTGAAGACCACATCAACAGAAATTAAAAATCTACTACTGGGGTTCAACATCAGATTGGAGTTGGCAGGAGAATCAGTGAACTTGAAAGATAAGTGAAATTATCCAGTCTGAGTTGCAGAAAGAAGAAAATGGAGAAATGAACAGAGACTGAGGAACCTGTGGTACACCATCAAGTGTACCAATATATACTTATATTGGGAATCCCAGAAAGAAAGGAAGGATAAAAGCAGCAGAGAGAATATTCAAAGAAATAATGGCTGAAAATTTCCCAAATGTGACAGAAGACAAACATATACAATCAAGATGCTCAGCGTACTGGGATAAACACAAATAGACCCAAACAGTAGCATATTATAATCAAACTGTCGAAATCCAAAGATAGAGAATCATGAAAGCCAAAGAGAAGCAATGTGTTACATACAAGTGAGCCTCAATAAGATTAAGTGCCAGTTTCTCATCAGAAACCATGGAGGCAAGAAAGCAGTGAGATAACACATGTAAAGTGCTGAAAGCAAAAAATTGCCAACCAAGAATCCTATATGTGGCAAAACTCTCTTTCAAAAATAAGAGAGAGATTAAGCTATCACCAGATGAACAAGAGCTGAGGGTGTTCATCAACACTACACCAGCCCTACAAGAGATACTAAAAAATAGTTTTACAGGTTGAAAGGAAGGAACTATAGACAATAGATCGAAGCCACGTGAAGAAATAAAGCTCTCCAGTGAGGGTAATGACATGAGTAAATATAAATGCCAAAACTCTGTATTTTTGGTTTGTATTTCCATATTTAGTTCCTACAAGAACTGAAAAGCAAATGCATAACATGTAAGGAGAAATCTGTGGTTTTGAACTCATAATGTATAAATATGTAATTTGTGAAAAGAACCACATAAAGATGTGAAGATGGAGGATAACATAGTTTGTGTATACTATTAAAGTTAAGTTGGTATCAAAACAAACCAATTTAGGATTTAGGATGTTAAATATAACATTGTAAGTAGAAAGAAATATCAGAGAATATGTAAGCTCATAGAGACAGAAATCAGAGTACAGATTGCCAGGAGTGTGGGGTAGGGGGAATGGGGAGTTAATGCATAATGGGTCTAGGGTTTCTTTTTGGGGATATGGGAAAGTTTTAGTAATGAAAAGTGGTGAGGGTACTGCATCACTGTGAAAGTGATTAATCCCACTGAATGGTATGCTTGGGAATGGTTTAGATGGGAAATTTTGTGCTGAATATATGTTTCCACACTAAACAAACAAAAAACAGCAATTTAAGTGACAACAACACTTATACCATTGATGTGGAGGCAGTGGCCATTGAAGGTTCTGAGAGGAGGGAGAGAAAAAACAGGTGTAATATGGAGGCATTTTTGGGACTTGGGAATTGTCCTGAATGACATTGCAATGACAGATACAGGCCATTATATATCTTGCCATAACTTCCAAAATTGTGCGAGAGAGTGTGTAAACTACAATGTAAACCATAATCCATGCTTAGTGATAATGCTCTAAAATATGTTCATCAATAAGTAACAAATGTACCACACTAATGAGGGATGTTGTTAATGTGGGAAAATGTGGGAGGTGGAGGGATCGGGGCATATGGGCATCCTCTATATTTTTAATGTAACATTTATGTAATCGAAGTATCTTTAGAAAAAAATTAAAAAGTATATTAAAAAAAGAGAGACAATGAAATGCAACACATGATCCTATATGGGTTGTAGTGAGGTAGGAGAAAAGACTCAGAGGGACATTACTGAGACATATGAAAAACCTGGAATATAAACTATAAGCTTTATATCAATGTTAATTTCCTTGAACTGGGTAAATGTACTTACATAAGTGAATACCCTTAGTCTTAGGAAATGTATATGGCAGTAATGAAGTGTTCAGGAAATGGCAAGGTGGGGAGAGATGGGCAGGTTGATAGAAAGATATAATGATATGGCAAATGTGGCAGAATGTTAAAATTGGTATATCTAGGTATCTGGGGACAGGGGAATAGGCAAATATTGGAGTTCTTTGTATGGGGTTTGTATTATTTTATTATTTTTGTAAGTGTCCTGTAAGTTTGAAAGTATTTAAAAATAAAAAGTTAAAAATTATTTTTGCCTCCCAAACAAGATTGTAAGTTAACTTTACAGAAAGTGTGAAAGGTTACTTAAAAAGGGCAAGGATGAGCTCCTTTGGCTTACTATTAATGATGAGGCAATGTACAGCTTACGATACACCTGTGATCCTCATATTTTATTTTTATGACATGCTGGCAGTGATAGCTCCTCTCCTTTCAAAACCACTACTTCCCAGGAGCCCTAGAGCTGACACCAACAAGTGAATAGAGTAAGGCACGTGGAAATGAGACTTGGCTTTTATTAGGCAACTTTGAAGGAAGGAGTGTGGAATGTGAAATGCAGAAAAGTAGTAATTACTGGTATTAATGAAATCATCAAACACTAAACTAGGAACTTTGAGGTGCTTTAAAGACAGCAGGAGAGGCAATTAAAAACATTTGTCTTAATGCACTTTCAAATAGCATGGGATAATTCTAGGAAAAAAACCCACCTGCATAGTATCTCCTATCTCTTGTTTTCAACCTTATTTCCTGCTATTTTCCTGAACATGCCTGGGTTTCTTTGCTGCATTTCAAGAATACTCAAAATTTCTTGCCTTTATACCCTTATCTATGCTCATCTGTCACCAAGAATGTCAACTTTCCTTGGAAAGAAAGATAATTTTTTTTCAAAATTTTGCTTTTCCTGTCATGCCAATCTTCTTTTTGAAATATTACTGATACCTCCCGTTTGAGTGTGAACACTCTCCTACCTTTCTTGGAACTTATCAATGTGACCATTGGCATCCCATCATATACCATATTGCACATAAAGTGGGAGTGTTGGGAGAAAGACAAAAGGAAGAAAGCCACAGAGAGAAGCAGAAAACAATCAGGTATGCAAATTGTGCGGGTGACCTTGCCAGTCATTACAGTGGCTGAGTGTATGGCGCATGGTGAGCTGAGATGTAGACTACCTGCTGTTGTTATGCTAGCTCCAGTGTGTTGCATGTGTTACGTCATCCCATTGTATTTAATTCTAGTATTTAAGATATGTATATTTCTACTGTGTGGTTCCTGAACTCACGTTAAATGTTGAATTAGGTGTAACAGTGATTTTTTGGTTGCTGTTGTTGCTTCTCATGATGCCTGATGCTGGCTGCATTGGACTTAATGCTCTTTTAGCATTCAGGTGAGATGCCTTTGGGCTTTGGAGTTATTGAAAGCCCTCTGAAAACATTTGATCCTTGAGCAAAATATATTAATCTCAAAATATAGAAAGAAACTTGAAAAATTGGAATGAGTTATTTAATTAAATGTCTATAAAACACATTAAATCCACTTTCGTAACTCCAAAATATATTATTTTAAAACATTTTTCAAAATTGGAAATAATTTGTGTAACAGACATTCTCTTAAGTTCAACAGTTCTTGAGTATGCGTGATCCAGTAATTCAAAGACAATTTTAAATTTAGTTACTTACAAGTGGCCAAAACATGTCAAATGCTAATGATGCAAATCCTTTCAATATTTTATTTTGCAAAGTATTTAATATGGAAACCAAATGCTTTATAATGTATTTGATATATTGTGGGGTAGGAATTCCAGAAGCTAGAGTGCATCTGATGTTGTAAGACAGCCTTGTTTGTCCTTGTTAACAGATGATACTGAGACTCAGCTGTTGCCTGAATTTGACTAAACTTGATTTTCATCTTGCTGTAGCCGGATTCTGTCTAGGTCCTTCGCTGAACTGCAAGAAATGAATTTCAAGACAATGCCACATTGATTAGTCTAGTAATTTCTTAAGGTAGGGAGGGAAGAGAAATGGGAGAAGATAACAGATCATGGGTCCCAGAGAGAGGAAGGGGCTGAAGAGTGATAAAAAGGGCCGATTTACAGACCACAATTGCCATTTATAGATTATAAATGCCCAGGCTTTACTTGCGTGGCCATCAGGGCAGGGGAAAAACAGCGAGAGCAGGGTGCAGAAGGTAATAACAGGGGTCAAAAGGCAAGAGAGGGCAAAAAATCTTTGTGCTTGCTTTTTGAACCATTAATTATTCCTCCCCTTTGCTAAGGGCATGGGAGGAGTTGCATCTGTTTGCTGTTTTGATTGATTACCCCATCCATCAATCCCCCAGGAGGATCCAATGATGAGGCCCCTGGAGAATATCCGGGACTTTTCCTGGCTTCCAGAGGAAATCTCGTTCCTAATGGGAGTTCTCATGAAGGTCTTCCAGCAGCCATCTTGGGGGTATTGAAGAACACGTGTTAATGGTGGTGGTTTTTCTGCCAGGTTCCAGATCCATCTCTTGATTCCCTATCTAGCCTGCTTCATTACCTGCTAGATTAGAACTGACTGTGTAAGATGTGACTCAGCTTTGTCTCTTTCATGATGCTCCCGTGTCTCCCATTCAAAACATTTGTTTGCAGTGACATTACTTTTATAGTCTTTTCCCATTCCTGTTATTTAATTCCTCCTCTTTCAATACTTAACACCCAACTTGCTAGGTTTTTACCAATGTAACTGGGTTCAAAAAGTGCAAGTACACTCAGATGTGCAGGAAAATTTTAACTTCATTTTTTTATGTAGCCAATCTAAACTTTTTCACAGGCTCTTATTCCTCTGAGTAATAGGGAAAAACACATGGTTAATCAGCAATATCTTAGCATTTTCTGGTTTACAAAGTATCTTTCAGTTCTGAATAGACATCCTCTGTTAAGTCTTTCCTCCTCAGTCTTCCTCAAGATGGCAACTAGATGTAAGTGCAAACTAGGGGTCTTCATTGAGTTTAACGGGGGAAGAGCAGATGAGGGTTTTATTGATCCTAGCAGTGGTCTTCTCACAGGGTGGCTGATCTAGTATTTGTGTGTACACTGTTGGTGTCTGCTCAGGTGTGGTTACTTTAGCCAAACTGGACCAGTCATATTCTCATTACAAAGGCGCTATGATGCAGCTCTGTTTATCAGTCAGAAACAGAAGGAAGAATGGGTAGTTATGCAGAGAAAATTATAAATGGAGATTAAAATAATTTCTGTGTTCCAGATGCCTTTTCTTTCCTTCTTCTAGTCCTTTTCTGTGGTCTTGCTGCATCCCCACCCTTGGAAAACTGAAAACACTGAATCTTCCTTTGATAAATTTCACATTGTATTTACGTAAACTAGCTGAAGTTGATTTCTATTATAAAGAGTTTTAATGAACATATCTATGGGTTTTATTATTTTCATTGCCAAATTTTCTCATCAAAAATTAAATGGAGATTCTGCCCTTTAATTTTGGATAATACAAATGAACATTAAATCAAAATGGTTCTGAGATCTTGGAGGAAGGATAATCTCAATTTGTAGTCATGAAAAAGAATTATTTTCTCTTCAGAAGAATGACAACATAAACCAGTCTCCTTGCAGTTGTAGAGGTGAATAGAGTATTTCTCTATTCTCCACTCGGATTCTCTGTATTTCTGGTTGCTGCAGTTGCAGCAGAAGATAAAAATCTATTTCTATTGACTGATATTAGGACATTTCCTACTTGTCTCTTTTATTATATGGTGGTCATATTTTGCTTTAACTACTGTTGGTATTTCTAAGGCAAAATTATATTGTTATATTTTAACTTCACAGCAAGTCTTAGTAATATTTCCTACTGGCTTGAAATATTCATGTTAAGACCTCTTGGGTTTTCCTACACACATCCATTTACCTTTCTTCTGGTTGCAGCACCTTGATTTTTCTTTAGGGTACTGCTCTTCCAGATATCTTAAAGCCTTGATTGAACTGCCAATAGAGGTACCACAGCTTGCTCTAAGAACTGACATTAGCTCCAATTCTCAAATCCTGATGTGGTTCTTGGACTTTCCAAGTCCTGATTGTGCTTATTTTTCTTCAAACTTGTGAGTTATCCCATATTTTTCCAAAAAGTATTTCCTCGTTTTGTTTCTGCTGTTTGCAAACAATGAATACTACATGAAATATTTTCCCACTTAAAATAAAATACAAAACTCTTGAATCCATGACTCTGATTCAACTTTGAGGTTATAACCAGATATTTTAACTGACTGTTTATGCCTTGGAAACTTTTCTACTTTCTTTAGTTAATATCCTATATTTTAGAATTTTCTTTTGTCATGCAAAAGAGAGATGAATCATATGTCTGATTGCCCACAGCTGTGTTTGGGAAGAAAATGAGCCTAGAGGGGAAGGCAGTGACCTTACCAGAGATCGGCCGCCATTTTGCCTTATCATAAGGCAGGACTCCAGGATCTGTCAGCAGCCAACCTTTGGTAAGACAGCATCTCTGATGATGCCTTGATTTGGACATTTTCACAGCATCAGAATTGTAAGATTTTACCCAAATAAATTACTACTATAAAAAAACAAAAAACTAAATAAAACAAAAAAAAAGATTGTCTCACTTCTTTTAACATAACATAACCATGGCTCCATTATCACACTTAAAAGCAAAATGGAGTTCCACTTCTGGCAATGATAGAGTAGTTTATATCACACCTAACCTCCTGTTGAAATAATGATGAATTCTGGACAAAACATTTAAAATACAATTGTTTGAAGGGATTAAAAATGGACCAGAAACAGAGACAGGAAGAAATAGAATATCCTTAAAATTAAAGAAGCAAACTAGGTGAGATCCACATTTAACTAGCTTTCCCCTGAGGGAAATCCCCAGGGTGGTTGAGCACACAGGAGTTCAAGGTGACAGAGGCAGTCTTACTTGACTGCAGAGTCAAAGATGAGATTTCAGGGTTGCCAGAAAGATTATAAATTGAGGGGAAAATTGATGTGATTAAAATGTGAGTAAAGATTTGATCAGCTTCCAAGCTGGAAAACCAGCATTTTGTGTCAAAGTCCTGCCAAGTTTGAGGAGCTTGATAAACAGCTTGTTTTTGTGGAACACATAGAAAGGACACATTTTAAGAATGAAGATTACAGTAATGGCTATACTGTAAGGATCAGGGGTAAAATCAAAATAGCCCTGCCCTAATAAGCCCCCCCCCCAAAAAAAAAACACCTCCACAGGATTAAAGTGATGTACCCGTAATATAAATATATACTAAAAGAAAAATTTTCAGAGAAAGCTAATGAAATCCAGCATCTCTACGAAGTGTTATCTTCAATTTCCAGTATAATAATAAGATATTGCTAATCATGTGGAGAATCAGGAAGAGTTATGTATATTCAAGAGAAGAGTCAATAGAAGCAGACCCAAAAATGGTTCAGATGTACAAGGACTTTGTAATAACTATTAATATGTTAATTTACAGAAGATGGTCATAATCAGTAAAGGGATGGGACTTTCAGGAGAGAAATAGAAAGTCTAGGAAATGAATCAACTAGAACTCCCTAAAATATATAATATTTGGAAATGAAAAAAATATATTGGTTGAGAGTGTGAGCAGATTGGCCATGCTCCAACAAAGAAGTAGTACATGTAAGAAGGCTTAATAGATAATTTATATTATACCTAAAGGAAGGGTTAATATATGTTATACAAACTGAAGCACACACAGAAAAAAAAAGAATAAGAAATAAATATAACAAATAAAGTATTCTAACATAGTGAAATTGAAGTCCTAAAAGGAGAGGAGAGAGAGAGAGAATGTGGCAGGAAAGTGTAACTGAGAAAATAATGGCTGAAAAAAGTTCTAATTGTGATTTAAAATAGCCCTCAGGTCCAAGAAATTTCAGGGAACCCATGCAGGATAAATATAAGGAAAACCATCAATTGTGAATGGTATTTTCATTTAACTTGATGTAGGATCTATTTAAAGATTTTTCTTTAAGCTTGAGAAAGATGTTCCATTGTCCTCAAGGCTCCACTGTTTCTGATGAGAAATCAGCCATAATACATATTATTGTTTCCTTATATATAGTTTTTTTCCCTCCCCTTTTTCTACTTTTAAGGTTTTTGCTTTTTCTTTGCATTTTAGCAATTTGAGTATAATGTGCCTGGGAGGAGAAAAGAAGACTTCCCAATATATTTTCTTTAGGCTAGCATACTCCTGATTCCAAAATTTAACTGATTTCTGAACTATTATATAAGATCTATTATTTTTATAGATACCACTATCTGCTAACATTGTGTTTAGAAATTTTGTGTCTATGATCATGAATTATACCGGTCTATTTCAGTTTTCTGTGTGTGTGTGTGTGTGTGTGTGTTATTTCCTCTGTACATTAGTCATCAAGGAAATGCAAATTCAAATGGCAATGAGATAATGCTTCATACCCAGTAGAACAGCTAAAACTAAAGTCACTGAAACACTAACAATTGACAAGGAGCTACAGTAACATATATTATTGGTTGGATTGTAAAATGTACATCATGTTGTATAACCATTTGTCAGTTTCTTATAAAGTTAAATACATACTTATCCTGTGTGCAGCAGTTCCACTTCAAGATATTTACTTAAGATATGAAAACATATATCCACAAAAAAATTACAGATTTTTAAATGCCCCTTAATTTATTTGTATTAGGCAATAGGTTTAAAATCCAAATTTTACCTACGTAAACTTGGATAAAAAGGTTTTGGTATATTTATATAATGGTATATTCATCAGTAATAAAATGTAATAAACAAGAGATACATTTAAAAATATAGTTATAGTTCAAAAATATTATGTTGAGTTAAAGCTGCCAGAGTCAATAGTGTACATATTGTTTCATTTCATTTTTACTAAATAGAAGTACAGGCAAAACTAATCTAAGGTGAGAGAAATTGGAACAGAATTTTCCTCTGGTAAGTGGGATTGACTGGAAAGAGGAGGAAGGAATTTTCTATATTTTGATACAGGTGGTTTACACATTCATCATAATTCAAGCTGTATGTTTAAGATATATTTATTTTATAGTATGTACAACTGAATAAAAAGTATATGGGAGGACTTCCGGGAAGATGGCTGACTAGTAACACACAGGAATCTCTTCTCCAGAAAAATAGCTAGAGAACAGGCTGAAACAGACCCAAAATAGATCTTCTAGGGTTTAGGACAGCAGGGGAAGACTGCACACCACCGAGAGGAGAGAGGGACAAAAGAGAGAAATCGCGAAGACAGAACCAGAACCGTGAGTTTTTAATCAGCAGTGGCGGCTGCTGCCGGCACCCTCCCCCACACTCTTTAGAATTCTCGGGCCTCTGGGCCTGCGACTACAGACAAAGGGGGCTCCAGGGATCTACCACTCCCGGAAAGGGGAGAGAGAGAGACACAGCCTTAGGCTGACTCAGGTTCTGACCCGCAAATTTGGGCTGCGGAGCCCCACAGACCCCTCCACACGGCAGTTTGCCCTGGGAGCCTAGGAAGGACTGGAGAAATTCAACCTCGCAATCTCCCTCTCTTATAGCCTGGACTAATTGTTGAGGACTCCACAGGAGAGG
>JAQZBX010033079.1:0-25575 GCA_029593785.1 Cabassous unicinctus | reverse complement strand
TTGGGAGGTTTTAGATGACTGAGACTTGTAATTGGACTGTTGAGTTCATCAATTTCTTCTTTCATTAGTGTAGGATGTTTGTGAGTTTCTAGAAACTTGTCCATTTCCTCAAAATTATAATTATTGTTGGCACATAATTTTTCAAAGTATCCTCTTAGGATACTCTTTATTTCTGTGGGGTCAGTAGTGATATCTCCTTGCTCATTCCTTATTTTGTGTATTTGCCTCTGTTCTCTCTTTTTCTTTGTAGTCTGGCTAAGGGTTTGTCAATTTTATTGATCCTCTTGAACAACCAGCTTTTGGTTTTGTTGATTTTTTCTAGTGCTTTCTTATTCTCTATTTCATTTATTTCTGCTCTAATCTTTGTTATTTCCTTCTTTCTTCTTCCTTTAGGTTTAGTTTGTTCTTGTTTTTCCAATTCCTGCAAGTGTGCAGTTAGGTCTTCAATTTTAGCTCTTTCTTCTCTTTTAATATATGTATTTATGGCTATGAACTTCCCTCAGGACTGCTTTTGCTGCATCCCATAGGTTTTGATATGTTGTGTTGTTATTTTCATTAGTTTCAAGGTAATTGCTGATTTCTTTTGATATTTCCTCCTTGACCCACTGTTTGTCTAAGAATGTGTTGTTTAACTTCCATATGTTTGTGCCTAACCTATTTCTCTGGCCCTTAGTGATTTCCAATTTCATTCCATTGTGGTCAGAGGAATTACTTTGTATAATCCCAATCTTTCTGAATTCATTGAGAGATGTTCTGTGGCCTAGCATGTGGTCTGTCTTGGAATATGATCAATGTGCACTTTAAAAGAATGTAAATCCTGCAGTATTTGGGTGTAGTGTTCTGTATATGTCAATTAAGTCCAGGTCCTCTAATATATTGTTGAGAGGTTTTGTTTCTTTATTGTTTCTCTGTTTAGATATTCTGTCTAATGATGATAATGATGATAACTTTAATGATGATAATTAAAGTTCCCCACTATAATTCTAGTGGCATTTATTTCTCCACTTAGTTTTTCCAGAGTTTATCTCATGTATTTTGAGGCACCCCATTTAGGTGCATAAATGTTTATGATTGTTCTCTCTTCTTGAGAAATTACCGCTTTTACTAATATATAGTGTCCAACTTTGAATCTTATTTTAGTTTTGCATTTAAAGTCATTTTTGCCTGATATTAAAATAGCTACTCCTGTACATTTTTGGCTATTGTTAGCTTGTAAAATGGTTTCCCAGTGATTCCCTTTCAGCCTCCTTGATTCCCTGGGTTGAAGGTGGGTTTCCTGTTAACAGCATATAGATGGATCATATTTCCTTATTCATTCTTCCAATCTGTGTCTCTTGAGTGGTGAATTTAATCCATTATCATTCTGTGTTATTACTCGCAATGAATTTCTTACTTCAGCCAAATTTTCTTTGGGTTAATGAATGTCATATGTTGTTTTGCTTCTGTTTTTGTCTTTTTAGTTGTTTTTAAACTCTCCTGCCACTCTCTCTCCCTTGTTTTTTCTTTCAACTTGTAGATCTTCTTTTTTTTTATTATTATTATAGTGCAGGTTTCTTATTGGCATACTCTCTTAATTTCTGTTTATTTGTGAATATTTTGAACTCTCCATCATTTTTGAATGCCAGTTTTGCTGGATAGAGAATTTGTGGCTGGAAGATTTTTTTTTTTTTAGTACTTTGGCTATGTCATACCACTGTCTTCTTGCCTCCATGGTTTCAGATGAGAAATCAGCACTTAATCTTTTAGTGCTTCCCTTGTATGTGATGTTACTCTTTTCTCTTGCTTCCTTGAGTGTTTTCTCTTTGTCTTGAGCATGGGATATTTTTACAAGTATATGTCTTGGATTTGGCCTCTTGGGATTTATATTGTTTTGGGTGCACTGTGCTTCCAGGATCTGCACATCCATCTCTCTCAATAGGGTTGGGAAGTTTTCAGCCATTAATTCCTTCAACACTCCTTCTGTTCCCTTTCCCTTCTCTTCTCCTTCTGGGATGCCCATAATGCATTTGTCTGTGCATTTTGTGTTGTCAGTTAAATTCCTGAGTCCCTGGTGGATTTTTTCTCTCTTTTTGTGTACCTGTTCTACTATCTGTTTGATTTCAGATGTATTGTCTTCCACATCACTAATTCTTCTTCTGCCTGTTCAAATCTGCTGTTATTGAATACAGCGTCTTTTTGATTTCTTGAATTGTACCATTGATCACCATCATATCCATCATCTTTTTGCATATGTTTACAATTTCTTCAGTATGTTCTCCGAGTGTCTTCTTTATATCCTTAATCTCTTCCTTTGCTTCATTAAGTTGGTCCCCGATATTTGTTTGGAAAGCTTTGATTAGTTGTTCCATGTTCTGCATCTCTTCCTGGTTTTTATTTTGTTCATTGGACTGGTCCATGTCTTCCTGTTTTTCTGTGTGGTTTGTACTTTTTTTGCCCTCAAGTCATCATTTTATCTTGATGGGTTTATGCAGTTGATGAGCTTCTCCAGCTCCTCTAGAGTTTTTTAGCTGTTGGTTCTGTGTGTGTGTGTTAAGTTTACTCTTTGACACTTTTTATTCTTATTTTAATTCCTTGTTTCTTTCTATGTTCCCTTGAAGGCAAAAGATTAGAGCCAGAGGAATTGAAAGATGTCAGAAAGGAAGAAGGATAAAAGTAATGTTGATACAAGTTAGAAGAGAGGACAAATAAGACTTAGTGAAATTAATATTTAACTGATGTAGGCAGTGTAGAGTAATAGGAAAAAAAGTGACATACCTACAATGGACTGGGAAACCAAATAGAGGAATATATATGTAATGATTTAGAAGGCTAGAATGATTAGGAGGGAGAGAAAGAATAAAGAAAAGGCTGAAACGAAAAAGTTAATAAAAATTTAAAAAAAGACGAAAGCAAAATAAATAGAATAGAAATTGACACCCTTAAGTTGTGGGCAAATGAAAAAAAGTGGTATATAAGAACCAGAAAGGAAGCAGAAGGCAGAAAGATGAAGGAAGGATAAGAGATAACTTGGGATACAAAATCAATATAGACAGAGAATGAGAAATCACTGAAGAAGAAGCACAGCAAAGAAGAGACAGGCTAGCAGCACCTAATTTTAAAGAAAAAAGAAAGGAGGGAGGAAAGAGGAAAGAAAAGAAAGAGACAGCAAATAAACAGAGAAAAACCAAACAACCACACAAGCAAGCAGTCAAACAAAGCTAAGGAGGAACAGTGTTCCTTCTAGGGTCCTTGTGGAACCTCTCAGCCTGCTTATGTTTATCAATCAGTTTCCCTGCAGGTTTTGAAGCAAAATTTAGCTATTAAACTAAATTAAAAAGAAGAATTCATTTTTCATTTTTTAAAGTGCCTGTCTTCTTCTTCTTCTTCTTTTTTTTTTTTTGACAAAATATGGGACCCAAAATAAGTCATCTTCTAGACCACCCCCTTCACTGAGGTGCCCTAACTAAGCTGTGGAAACTAATCAAGCACTTCCCACTTCCTGGCCTCCCCAGGGAAGCTGAAGCTGTAATGCTAGTCAGTGCAGAATGCTAAAAATGGCTGACTCTGCCCCCTCTGTATCCAAGCCTCAGCATCACTGATTTGCTGGGTAAATCATGTTTCCTCAGCAGATTCGCCTCTCCCCTCAGCCTGGCACTGCTTCAAGCCTGCTTATCTGCTCCCCAAAGCTATGAGGATGTCCAGGCAGCCAAATTGATGGTAAAGAATCCCCTCTCTGCCTTCTGTCAGAACCCTCCCACTCTCAAAGAGTGCTACCTTTCCCCAGCTTGGTGGGGTTTGGGGCTTATCCTTGGGAAGCTAGGTAAATCAACTTCCTCAGCAGATTTACCCCTTCCTTCTGCTGGGTGTTGATTCAATCCAGCTATTTTGTTCACCTAAGCTGCAAGGGGTTCCAGGCAGCCAAATCTACACAGAGGAAAGCTATCTCACTCCTTTGCCAGAGCCCTCCCACTCTCAGAGAATGCTCCCTCTCACTGGTCTCTGTTACCAGGTTGCTGGGCAGGAGTCACACCTCAAACCAGCCTTTTTCCCTAAGGGGGGGCTCAGCTATCTGTGTTAAACAACACAGGCAGGCTTAAAACTCACGTATCTCTACCAATCAGTCCACACCATTGATCTGCTTGCAGATAGATGTCCCAAGCTTCTCACTCCATGTGTCCACAGCACAGACCCCCAGGCAGGACCCTGTACACAATCCACTGTCCTCAGGGAGCTAGTCAGCGAGTGCCCTCCTAAACTGATTCCATCTTGCCTTGCCCCCAATCACTTCTTTTTGCCCTGTATTTTTATAGATTACTATTTTTTATTTACTTAAGCTACAAAGTCAAAAATAACACAACAGCATGAAAAAAATGTGCTTTTTTTTCTTATTTTTATCTTCTAGGTAGAAGGTTACAAGAAAATGCAAGGAAAAACAATTGTTTTGTGTTCTTAGTCTAAATGAAACATTGAACAATCTACACAATTTTAAAAATACTTTGGCTCATAGCCTGACTACAAAGAAAGGAGGATAAAATCACCATTTTCTTGTTATTCTGCAGTTCATGAAAGTCAAGCTTGCAGTGGAACCTGCCACAGCCTGTCCTTAGTGTTGCAAACACCATCAATCTGAATGAGTTCTAGTGAAAGGACTCAGTTTTTCTCCTATGGTGCATACCTTTTTTTTTTGTTTTGTTTTGTTTTATTCCTGTATTTCCATTTTTCTAATGCAAACATGAGAATCCCTAAAAGAAGTGATAGTCCCCCTCTAGGTAGCAGGAAATTCAAAAAGAAGATTCATTTTGCCCCTTTAACAGACAGACCCATTAAAATATATATGTTTCAAAAAAATGAATGGAATATTCTCTCTTGTTTGCACCAGGAGTCAATCATGAAAGCAGAGGAATCCTGATTCACATGAAAATTTGAGAAAAAAAATTTATTTTAGGTACAGGTAAGTATATTGACTTACTAAATATGTCTCAAAAATCAGAATTTAAGCACCAGGCACTAACAATTCAAGATGATCTTCAATTCATGAAATGTCAGAGTCTCCCAATAAAAGCTTCCAGGAAAAATACTAAGTGCTTATTCTCTTTCACATTACCTAATTTCTCAACATATTTTTAAAAATAATTCTCAGTTTGTTCACATGGCAGTTGAGCCCTGAATCTCAGAAAAGTTGCAACACCTACTCTCCAGTTCATTGGACTCACCCAGGACAAGAAACAAAAGGATGATGATGTATAGCACCAATCCCACAAAACAGAGAGTATCTACAACTGCAAGCAAGACAGTTCCATCCACCTGCCCCATGGGATCTAAGCCCCATCTCAATCAGAAACAGAGTGGGCATCACCATCCCCAAATCCTCAAGATTGAGGAATGAAGAAACATAAGGGGGAATGCAGCTATGGACTAAAGTAGACTTATGACTATTCTAGCAATGGAAGAAACTCTATCATTGATATAAAGGCAGTGGTCAACAGAGGTTCTGAGGAGAGGGAAAGAGAATAATAAAGGTTACATGGGGCATTTTTGGGACACTGGAATTGTCCTCCATGACATTGCAATGACAGAAACAGGCCATTATACATTTTATGAAAACATAAAATTGTGCAGTGCAAAGTAATACACATAATGTAAATTATAGTCCATGTTTTAGTAGCAATGCTTCAATATGTGCTCATCAATTGTAACAAATGTACCACACTAGTGAAAGATGATGTGAATGGGGGAAAGTGTGCGAGGGATATAAGGGAATGCCCTATATTTTTGATGTAACATTTATGTAATCTAAAGCTTCTTTAAAAATGATTAAAAAAATAAATGTACTTGCAACTGTAAAAATTAAAAAATAAATATACCTCAAAAGGCAAGTCCATCTTATTCACCAAAGTATGTCTTATGTGTCTATTTGTGAATCTGCAAAGGACAAAATACTATACAAAAATAAATAATATTCCTTAGCCTACAGGAGTATGCATTTTACATGTGTTCTAAATGTACTACCTATAACCTCCAAGCCAAGCCTTCAGCTATAAATGGACTTCATATACCTATACAGACCCTCTTATTGTTATCACTGTAATGACAGAGGAATTCCTTGGTAGTGTTAAAAATATCAAGTAGTTGACAGGTCTCAACACAACAGAAGAAAGGGAATCAGGGTTCCAGGAGCCTAGGTGTCCCATCTGAACTCTGCAGCTTCCAGCCCTAAGCACTGGGCTCCATCACATCTCTTCCCAGCTACTCTTCATCAGAAAGAAGAAGAGACACAGTGGGTCACATCTAAGGTCCTTTCCAGGTTTACACTCTGTTGAATGGTAAGTCAGACTCTAATTTTTAACTTTTTCTGTTTTTTTATTTTTTCTTTAAAACACCCTTTTCCTATACTTTATCCTTATTTGAACTAAAATTTGTTAAAATGCAGACTCGATGGTGTTTTGTTTAGTTGGCTTATTCATTTTAAGGGAAACTTACCAATGGCATTTCTTACATTTAATCCACTGGAGCCTATGAGGAAATATATTTTCAAAATGAATTTTCAATTTTCTTTTGCTTCTATGTATGTGAATGGTAGTTTTAGAAGGCTAACAAAACACCATGGCTAGGCAAATTTATCTAGGGGCAAAATCACTTAAAATTCCTTATCCTGTCAACCTTTCAGAGAGAAAATCTCATCAGAACTTAAAAGTAATGGGTCTAAGGGGTGTTGTGCTTCCCCTAAATTCTCAAGTCAGCAGCATCCTTATCTCTGACATTTTCCCTCTGGTCAATTGGAATCAAACTCTCCCTTGAAAAGGCTGGCAATCCTTTCATCACAGTGTTACAAAATAGGTATTTTTGGAAACAGTTTTCTTCTCACATGACTATAACAAAAAACCCTCCCTAATTGATAAATCTGCCAAGTTCGTCTCCAAACAGATACTGTGATGCTTGCCTCAACACTTTGCTTTGGCATTTGATGTCCTTCTTAAAATAGAAGGATACAGAAAAGGGAAAAATAGGATACAGAAAAGGGAAACAGCTTCAAGAGAATGTACGAACCTGATAAAACACCACTGAGGGAAATGAAAATGAGAGAATAGCTATTTCGTCCTTCATCACCTCATCATAACCTCAAGAGAAAAATGGAAGTGTTTATTTGAGAAACCATCCCTCAGGTCTAATCTCCTTGACAAAGTGATGAGATTGAAAAAAGAAAGTAAGTTCTAATCAGTTTCCCTCTGTAATATTTAATTTTTTGCTGAAGGCAACAGTTATTTTAAAGGCTGTAAATGGTAAGTACTAAATAAATTTTAGATGAAGGGGTGCATGAATGAAAAAAATATAAATGAATTAATAGTTTTAAACCAACTTTGAGGATGATTTCAAGAAATTTTCCAATAGTATATACAAATAGATGTAACTGGCAGCAGGTGTAGCTCAAATGATTGAGTACCTGCTTCCCATGTATGAGGTCCTGGGTTCAATTCCCGATGCCATCTAAAAAAAAAAATGGACACAACTTTTTAAAATAAAAAGTATTTCAGAGAAATTAAAGGCATTAGAGTAAATCAGGAAAGCTGGACCAATATGCTGGTTACATATTTCTGTTAATCCACTTTGTCCTCTACATGAAATATGGCATAAAGACATCTGCCAATATTCAGGCTTCTGCTGGTTCCTGCATTGTATTTTTAAAGGAGACCCCAAAGCTGCATTGTAATGCATTACTTTCATTTAATAAAGTATGCATAGTCACATACTATTTCCACAGAAGCCTTTATTCAATTAGTTTTATTTTTCAACGCAGTTGTTAATGGTATTTTATATAAATTTAATTTTAATATATTTTGACTTAGTGATTATTTAGTATATATTATTGAGTTTCAAAATAGAGGATAATTTTTTTAAAAATTAGAGAAAAATAAACAATAATAATAAAAAAAATTATTGTTTATTTTTCTCTAATTTGTTGCTAAGTTCTACTTGGTCAGATATTATACTCTGAAGTATTTTATACTTGGTTGAGTTGTGCTTTATGGGCCTACATATGATCAATTCTTCATATGGGTTTTCCTTGTTGGGTACAGTACTCAACTTGTGTCATTTAAGCCTCTTTTCTCTATTGTTGTCCAGAACCTCTTTATTTTTGTCAATTACTTATCTGCTTATGTCAGAAATATTCTGACATATTATTAATGGAATATTTTCTCACATTATTATTGTCAATGTGTCTAATTCACTTTCTCTTTCTAGCTCTGTCAATTTTCCTTGATACATTTTGAACTTGCATTATTAGGCCCACACAGCCCTGACTTCTCTTCACCTGCAGCACTGTGGAAAGAAGAGCAAGATGACCCAGGCGGTAATATAAGGAATTGCTATAGAGATGGAATTTTAGATTCAAGTGCTATCAGTTGATGCAGATAGACCTGGACTGCAGTTTCAGAGCAATGTCCTTGGAGGTTTAGATCCTTCATCCACCTCCATGCACCTCTTCTCATCATGTAGCAGGTCTTCATATCTGAAAGGCAGAATATCTTTGACACCAGACTGTGTGATTCTTTCATGAGCTCAACAGACATCCCACAACCTGACCTTTTGATTTCACTAAGTTTGGATCCAGAGGTACCATTTGTCATTTGTGAAAATGAGGCTGAACTGCAGCATGTATATAATATTACATATATTGCTTTCATCTTCTGGCAATTGTGAATAACGCTGTTATGGGCTTCGGTGTGCAAATATCTATTTGAGTCCCCGCTTTCAAATCTTTTGGATATATACCCAGTAGTAAGATTGCCAGGTCATATGGTAGTTCTACACTTAGCTCTCTGAGGAATAGCCAAACTCTCTTCCATAGCAGCTACTCCATTTTACATTGCCACCAGCAATGAATAAGTGCTATTTCTCCTCATCTTCTCCAACACTTGTTATTGTCTGGATTTTTAACAGGAGTCATTCTAATGGGTGAGAAATGGTTTCTCATAGTGATTTGAATTTGCATTTCCCTGATGGCTAATGATGAATATCTTTTCATGTGATTTCTGGCCATTTGCTTATCTTCTTTAGAGAGATGCCTATTCAAATCTTTTACACATTTTTAAATTGGGTAGTGTGTCTTTTTGTTGTTAAGTTGAAAGATTCCTTTATATATTCTGGATATTCAACTTTTAAAATTGGATATGTGGTTTCCAAATATTGCCTTCCATTGTGTAGGCTGTCATTTTATTTTCATGTTAAAGTCCTATATAACAAAAAAGTTTTTAATTTTGATGAAGTCCAATTTATCTATTTTTCCATCTGTTTGTGCTTTGGTGTAAATTCTAAGAAACTATTTCCTAAGAAAAAGTCCAGAAAATGCTTTCTACATTTTCTTCTAGGAGTTTGACATGTCTAGCTCTTATATTTAAGTCTTTGCTATAGCAGTTGATTTTTTGCTTAGGGTGTGAGATAGTAGTCTTTTTTTTTTTTTTAATAGAGGTCCAGATTTCCCAGCACCATTTGTTGAAGAAACTATTCTATCCCAACTGAGAGGTCTTTGACACTTTTTCAAAAATCAATTGGCCATAAATTCGAAAGTTGATTTCTGAGCTCTCAATTCTATTCCTTTGATCTATATATATGTCCGTATGCCAGTGCCATGATGTTTTAATTACTGGGTTTTGTAATAAGTTTCAAGATCAGGAAGTGTGAGTCCTCCAAATTCACCTTCTTTTTCAAAATGGCTTTGGCTATTTGGTGCCCCTTACCCATCCTTATAAATTTAATGATGGGGTTTTCCATTTGTACAAAGAAGGTTGTTGGAAATTTGACTGTGATTGTGTTGAATCTATAAATTGCTTGCGGTTGTATTGACATCTTATAATATTTAGTCTTCCAATCCATGAAAACACAATATCCTTTCATCTATTTACATCTTCTTTGATTTCTTTTAGCAATGTTTTGTAGGTATCTGTGTACAATTCCTTTACATCTTTGTTTAGATTTATTCTTTTAGTTGTTATTATGAATGGAATTCTTTTCTTGACATTTTATTAATATTGTTAATTACTAGTATATAGATATACTACTGAATTTGGGTTTTTGTTGATATTGTATCCTGCTCGTTTGCTGAATTCATTTATAAGCTCTAGGGGCTTTGTTATGAATTTTGCAGGATATTCTGTATATAGGATCATATCATCTGCATACAGGGAAGGTTTTACTTCTTCCTTCCCAACTTGGATGTGTTTTCTCTCTCTTTTCTGGCCTAATTAACTAATTTTTCTGGCAAGAACATCCATTATAATATTGAATAACTGTTCATTCTTGTCTTGTTCCTAGTCTTAGAGGGAAAACATTGTCATTCACAATTAGGTGGGATGTTAGCTGTTTTTTTTTTTTTTTTTTCATATATTCTCTTTTCCATATTTCAGAAGTTGGATATCTGAGAAGCTGAGATTGATGAGATAGTAATGTATTTTATTTTCTTCATTCTATTTATGTGGTGTATTATATTAATTGATTTACTTATGTTGAATCACCTTTGCATACCTGGGATAAACTCTATTTGATCATTGATTATAATTCTTTTAATGTGCTGTTTGATTTGATTTGTTAGATTTTTTGTGGAGGATTTCTATATCTATGTTTATAATGATATTGGTCTGCAATTTTCTTTTCTTACGCTACCTTTACATGGTGTATTAGTCTGCCATTTTACTGATGCAAATCACAGAAATCTGTTTGCTGTTATAAAGGGTAATTATTTGGGGTAAAAATTTACAGTTACATTGCCAAGGAAAATCCAACTTAAGGTGCCATAAGAGGAACTTTCTCACCAAAGTCAGAAGCCATGTGTTGAAGCAATATGGTGGTCAATCTCTGCTTGGTCTCTCTTTCCTGGGCTTCCTCTTCCTTTTAACGCTCTGTGGGGGTTAGCTGTAAGCCATCAGGCAAATGACACATCTGTCTCTGAGGCCCAGGATAAAAAATGACAGAGCTTTATTGTGGTTTGCTTTGAAAATTCTCTAAGAACATCTTTTGAAAATTGTATAAGAACTTAAAAGGTTGTAAACAAAATTTGGCTTTGCATTAAACTTTTATCTCCTCTAATCTCATGCACAAAATAAATTCCCTTTATTTATTGAGTGTGCTAGTCACTAGATTGTAAAAAGTTGGAGGATATTTAAATTGGTTGGAATTCTTTGGAAAAATAATATGGTGATACATTGGGGGAGATTTAGAGATACCCCTATTCCTGGTCTTGTATTTGCTTATAGAGACTTTCTCAAATGTGGTGCATTGTAAACTCTAATGTAAATTATAGACCATGGTTAGTAACAATGTGTCAATATGTATCCATTAATTGTAACAAATGTACCACAACAATGAAAGATGATTTTATTGAGGGAATGTCAGGGAGGCAGAGGGAATACATGGGAATCCCTGTTATTTTTCTGGAAAATTATGTAATCAAAACTTCTTTAAAAATAAAAACATAAATAAATAAATTTAAAAATAAATGACTGAGCTCTCGCTCTTCTGGTGTCTTCTCAATTAAGTGTCCATTTATATCTGCCCACCAAGGAAGTGGGGACTCAAACTGAGTCATACACTACTGATGTGGTCACATCAAAAGCCCTAAATTAATTTTCTCAAGTAAACTTAAATCCTTTGAATTTAATGTAATCAAAAGGCTTCATACCCAGAGGAATAAATTAGTTTACAAACATAAACTTTCTCTATTTTGGGGACTCATAAAATAATCTCAAACTGCTAAACTCCAATCTCTGAATCCCAGAGAGACATTACAATATTAAAAAAAAAAAAAACACCTTAAATCATTTCAGTAGCAATGCTATGTATGAAATCACATCATAATCATTTAAAGAAATAATCTGTCTTGGGGCAAAGTCTCCTCTGGCTGTAGAACTGTGAAAATTGCAAAACAAGTTTTCTGTTTCCAATACAAAGGAACAGACAAAGGATAAACATTTACATAACCGTAAGAAGTATTTGGGAGGGAAACATATCATAGTTGCCCCAAAGTTCTGAAAATCTACAGGACATACTCCGTTAGATTTCAAAATTTGAAAATCATTCTTAAGATGAAGGTTTCTTCTCCTCCTTGGGGCCTCATGGAGACCTACCCTTTCCACAGGCTTGCCCAAAGGCCTTTTTTCTTGCTTCCACCCTCATTGAGCATTTGGAGGGTTGCCAAACTCCAGACCTCACCCTCCAAGAACATTGGGTGCATAACCACAATTTTCTCCAATCTCAACCCTTTAGTAGAGTGATGTGGCAACATCATTCTCTCTAATCTCTGGCATACAGGCCCAACTTCCTCAGAACAGTGAAGTGATGACTTGGCCTTCCTTAATCTATGGGAAACTGGCCCACCACACTCAGAGCAGTGAAGTAATGAACTCACAAACTCCAACCAATGGGGAACAGATCCACCTACCTCAAAGCAATGGGGTGGTGACCTCACTCTCCCCAACCTATGGGGAACAGGACCACTCCCTTCATAGAAGAAGGGTGGTGGCCTAACTTTCCACCAACAACAGGGAATGCACTCTACCCTCTTTGTAGCTTGGGTGGCAAAAAATTCCCTGAACAATGGGCTGGAACATCCACCCTCTTCAATGTTGTGGCAAACTCATCTTCTCTGTACACATGAGTAGAGTCCCTCTCTTGACCCAAGGAGATATCTTAATTCTAGACCTCAGCTTCCATGGTTTTCCTCTTAAAGCCTGTTCCCCTTTCATCTCTTCCCTCACTGGTCCCATTTAGTCCAGGTTGCCAGTGGTTTTGTTCATGCAGATCTCATAAAAAACTTGTTGCTTTAGCATGCAAGAAGCAGCAGCCCAAGCCATCAGACAGTAAGACTTTCCACAAGTCTTTCCCAGATAACTGCATTTTCAATCCTGATTTACAAGCTACAAGTTTAGTTAATTCCTCAAATGAGGCACTATTGTTTGGGGGCCTGATTTCCAGAGACTTGGAATCTCCAGAATCATTTTCTGCTTTCTTTGAGCCCAACATTTCAGTTCTCAGCTTATTTCTTTTCTTTAGTATTTTGCTGTAAGCTGCAAGGAGAAGCCAGGCTGCATTCTCCAAGTTTACATTGGAAAGCTCTTCAGCCCGAAGTCCAGGCTTGCCATTTTCAAACTCTGCCTTCCTTATAACATCAATTGTCAATCTTGCTAACTTCTATGCAACTTTAAAATACAGATCACCTTTCCTCCAGTTTCCAAAAAATGTTTCATCATTTCCTTAGAATGCCTTATCAGAAATAACTTTGGGCTCCATATTCCTATAGCCCAACAGTCTCTTCAAAGCAATTTAGATCTTTTCCATCAAGCATCTCACAATTTCTCCAAAAAGTACCCCTCACACATTCCAACATTTTTGGGAATTGCAACAGACTTTACCGCACTCTCTTGGTTCCAAAATCTGCATTAGTCTGTCAAAGGGATTCTGATGCCAAGTACCAGAAATCTGTTGGCTTTCATAAAGTGTATTTATTTAGTGTAAAAGCTTACAGTTACAAGGCCATGGAAAGTCCAATTCAAGGTTCCATAAGAAGAACCTTCTCACTAAAGCCAGCATCCAGGGGCTGAAGCAAGGTAGCAGGCAATCTTTGCCTGGTCTCTCTTTCCTGGTCTTCCTCTCCCTCTTAAGGTTCTGTGGGAGTTAGCTGTAATCTATCAGGCAAATGGCTCATCTCTTTCTGGATTCCCAGGATCAAAAATGGCAGAGCTCTCACTCAGTTCTGGTGTCTTCTTGAGTAAGTGTCCATTTATATCAGCCCACTAAGGGAGTGGGGACTCAACCTGAGTCATGCCTTAATGACATGGTCAAATCAAATGCTCTAAATTGTTTTTATCAAGCAAACTTAAATCCTTTGAATTTAATATAATCAAAGGTCATCACTCCCAGAAGAATAGATTATTTTGCAAACATAGTTTTTCTCTTTTTGGGATTCATAAAATAATCGCAAATTGCCATATATGGCTTTCCTAATAAGGTGATGTTGGCGTGATAGAATATCTTAGGGAATGTTTCCACCTGTTCAATTATTTGGAAGAAATTTATCAGGATTGGCATCAATTATTCATGGAATGTATGATCAAATTTAACAGTGAACCCTTTGCTGGGGAAATCGCAGGCACACCATGTGGCCTTCTCTCAGTCCTTGCGTACACCCACTCCTTTTCTATTGTGTTCAGATGTTTCAATGTGTTCTCATTCCACAGCCAGAGGGAGCTTTAGGTCTAATGTAACCAGTTGAGCATACCTTAAGTCTGACATAAGAAATAAGGAGTTCTAGCTGCTTATCAGGGTAGGATCATTCTATGGCATGCTTCTTCTCCCTAGAGTGCAGAAATATCCACTCTTGGGCAGCACAGTAATCTTTCCTCTCTGACATGAAGTGGGGCAAGATGAGCTTTCATCTATAGACCTTGACATGAGCAATTGTCCTCCTTGGGGGTCCAGCTCTAATGAGTCTCTTCTCCCACTCTTTTGGACACTTTGAGCTACGTAAATTAGAAAGAGGTAATTTGTAAACAATGTCTGTTTTGCCTGTTCTTGAGTTCTCATGATAAACTGTATAGCAACTCTTTCCATAGAATTTTGGCACAGTGAGCAGGGTGCACAGGGAGCTATACAATAAGATGGTCTTTGACCATTCTTTAATTACTTTTTAGTACCCTTTGCACAGAAGCATCTTGGGCAACATGAGATGCATGGCTTTTTGGGTTAAACTAGAAGATTACTCCTTCCTACCAGCTCAGGTAGAGGTACCAACCTGAAGTTAGGATACATAAGATGTATGAAGGAAGGGCAGTAATAAATGAGGCTTTCAGAACCCACCCCCATGATTGCTTGGGAGTTGGGTAGCTTGTTCCACATTGGGATTAATCAGGTTGGGAAATCACTGCACTGCATACAGTCCCTTGGCTCATGGTTTTTTTTATATCTGTTCTCATTCTGAAACCAGGCATAGCTGCATTCACACCACCCAGGCTGATCTGGAGGTTAGTATGAGGCCAATCATTATTATGGAGCCTGCTATACCTGAAGTTAGGGTAGATCAGGGATGAAAAGAAATGGAAATGTATGCTCTTTTATGGAAAAGACATGAAATAGGAAAGATAGGTATGCACAGAAGCCTCAGGAGGATATTCTCTTGTGGCTGTCCAGCTTTATAATGAAGGGGCTACTACCACCCTTATCAAACAGGCTGAATGGAGGAGTCTTGGCTGCCTCATGTCCACCTTCTTGCTCCAAAAAAACTCATAGTCAGTTGAAGTTAAAGGAGGAGAGGTTAAGAGTTGGAAAGGAATAGATAACAGTGTAGCCTCAAGATTCCATGATATGCTTCCTAATCGCAACAAATTCTGGCAATGATTATTGAGCAAATGACAGATCGAGTAACCCCAAGTTTCCATCTCCTTGCCACATTGCCCAATATCAACAACACTGCTGCTGTGGTGGGGAAAATAACACTGCTAGATTCATAAAAGATGTTCTATCTGAAGGTGTCTCCGGCTCCACCATTGATACCACTGATAACCCAGTGTGGCCAGTGAGGCAGGCAAATGGATATTAGCTGAATATACACTATGAGTACATGAATGCAGAAGTGCCCCTTTGGAATATAGGTCCCTGACATTGTGATGCTCATAGAAGCCATAATGGCCTCGAATGTTGTTTGATATGTGTGGTTTGATCAGGTGAATGCATTTTTTCTCCATTCCACTGCAGGAGGAAAACCAGGGTTAATTTGTTTTCCAGTGTCAGGGCTTACAGCATATCTTCACTGTAAAGGTGTATTAAAACTCCCCCACTCTCTGCTACCAATGGATTGCACAGGATTTGAGTAAGCCACCTGTATCCAGAGGACCCCATGTGTTCCATTATATTGATGCCACCATGTTGGTGGGACAGAACAAGGAAGAAACTGCTAAGTATGACACACACATTGCTAACTGGATGTTGAAATTCTGGCAGAGCCATAAATCCTGAGAAGATACAAGGCCTAGCCTAGCAGGTCACCTTCATAGGTAGCTGTGTTGGTTAGGCTAATGTGTCAACCAGTCCAGGTAATGTTGCCTAGTTGTTTTGTCAAGAAAGCACTGGAGTAATTGTAATGCAAGGGCATTTCATGGACTTTAATGATCAGTGATTTGACTACATATATGGCTGATTACATCCAAAATTAACTGAGGAGATTATCATCAACAATGAGTGATGGTTCATCCAAACAGCTGAAGGCCTTAAAAGAGAAGTGATTTCAGCATTCGAAGTGAGAGTTTCCATCTCTATTTCAGATAGCCAGAGCCTCCTGAAGAACTCACTGAGGACCTTTTTAGAGTACCAGATTTCCAACTACCCCTACAGAATTTGGACTTGTGCATCCCTATGATCATGTGAGACAACTTGATAAAATCTCATACATTTATAGCTGTCTCTTGTCAGTTCTGTATCCCCAGATAACCCTCACTAATACAGCTTGATACCAGGAGTGACTCTTGAGAAACAGGATGTTATTTTTGAATTGGTTCTATGATGTTTGCAGTCGGCACTCTACACTGATTAGATTCAAGGACACTAATGTCTCTGTTTCCAATAATTAAAGACTACTGATAGGCCATGGCATGAGTTAGCAATAGGGATAAACAAAATATCATCCCTGGATATGACTACATCCATGTTTATAGTAGGCTAGACTCTGAGTAAGTGTGTTTTTAACAACTTGACAGAGTTTTGCGGGGTTAATAGATACAATGATGTTGGCTGGCTGTTCGTAAGTATGCTGGATACAGTTGCCAAAGAAATATATGAAATGAAGGCTTCAAGTTTGCAACTTAAGTGCTGCATGAATGATGTGAAAGTTTCTATGTGTGCCCTGAAAGAAAATCTTGTTTCATCCAGCAACAGAATTGTGGTCTTTGAAAACTAGACCCAGTGTCTCATTGTGTGAGTAGCAGAGTTACAATGGGTACTGAAATAGCAACCTTGCAGGGTGTGTGCTGTTAAAGTAAAGACATTGACTGGAAAAGAGTGGAATCCTGAGGATTGGGATAGATAAATATGGCTTGAAGATTATAGCAATGGGGTCATTGAAGCCCTAAGTATTGCTGAGACTTTACCAGAAGAACATATAATGGTCTGCCCTGAGAAGACAGCTATATATCCTCCTCCCCACTCTGAGGAAATGACCACACAACCTCCACAATGACCTGAGGATACAACCACCCAACCTCTAGTCTGCCCCAAGAAGTCAGCTAACAGAAATTAAAGTCTGCTCCAAACTCCCACCTGAAGAGATTAATCCTGTCTCACCAGATGAAATTGCAGCAGAATGCACTGAGGTAATTGGTTTACAAGGCACATCTAAAATGTCTCCTTACCCACCCTCACCACCATCTTTTCCTTCCAGAACTATAAATAGATCCAAAAGATGAAGTATAAAGTGTGATACATGAAGAAGTACACTATACTCCAAAAGAACTGCTTGGCTTTTCAAATTTATATAGAGCAAAATCAGGGGAATATTTGTGTAAATGGATATTAATAGTGTGAGAAAATGGTGGAAGGAATTTAAAGTTGGATCAGGCTGAATTTATTGATATAGTCACACTAAAAAGAGATTCTGTATTCAATATTGTAGCTAGAGGGTTTAGAAAGTGCTCTAACACTTTGTTCAAGTGGTTGGCTGAAACATACACTAAAAGATGGCTGATTTTGCCTGAGGTTGAGATGCCAGAATTGCCCTTTGACAAGAGTAACTGCTCATTTGAGAAAATGAAATAATCAAACATTTCAGGGATTATTAGACACTGGCTCAGAAGTAACATTAATTCCAGGAAATGCAAAACATTACCAGTCAGAGTAGGGACATATAGAAATCAGGTGATCAATGGAACATTAGCTTAGGTCTGTCTCACAGTGGGTCCAGTGGGTCTCTGGATCCATTTTGTGGTTATTTTCCCAGGAACAGAATGCATAATTGGAAGAAACATACTCAGCAACTGGCAGAATCTCCACATTGTTTTCCTGACTTATGGAGTGAGGGCTATCGTGGTAGGAAAGGCCACATGGAAGTCACTAGAACTGTCCTTACCTAGCAAAATAGTAAATCAAAAGCAATACAGGACTCCTGGATGGATTGAAGAGATTAGTGCCACCACGAAGGACTTAAGGATGTTGGAGTGGTGATTCCCACAATATCCCCATTCAACTCTCTTATTTAGCCTGTGCAGAAAACAAATGGATCTTAGGGGATGATAGTGGATTATTTTAAACTTAACCAGGTGGTGATTACAATTGCAGCTGCTGTTCCATATGTTGTATCATTACTTGAGGAAATCAACACATTCCTTGGTACCAGTTATGCAGCTATTGATCTACCAAATAATTTTTTATCAATTGCCATTATTAATGACAACCAGAAACAGATTGTTTACAGCTGGGAAGGCCAGCAATATGCCTTTGCTGTCCTACCTCTGGAGTATACCATCTCTCCTTCCCTATGTCATAATATTGTCTACAGAGACCTTGGTCATCTCTCCTGCCCACAAGTCATCACACTATTCCATTGTAATTTAATTAGATCTAGTGAGCAAGAAGTAGCAATTACTCTAGACTTATTGGTAAGGTATTTGTGTGAGAGAGGATAGGAGGTAAATCTAACAAAATTCCACTTTGGTGAAATTTTAGGTGTCCAGTGCTGTGGGGTATGATGCTATATCCCTTCTCAAGTGAATTATAAGCTTTTGCAACTGGCAAATGCTCCTATGACCAAAAAAGAGGCATAATGCTTAGTTGGCCTCTTTGGATTTTAGAGAAAACATATTCTTTGTTTGGGTGTGTTACTCTGGCACATTTACTGAATCACCAGAAAAGCTGCCAGTTTTGACTGGGTACTGGAGAAAGAGGCAGCTCTACAACAGGTCCAGGCTTCAGTACAAGATGTCCTGCTAGTTGGTCTATATAGGCCAGCAGATCCAGTGGTGCTGAAAGTGTCAGTGGCAAATAGAGATGCCATCTATTACCTTTAGCAGGCCCCTATAAAAGAATCACAATGCAGACCCTTAGGATTTGGGAGCAAATTCCTGCTCCTGGGACCTAGTAGAGACTGAAAGCTTAACTATGGGCCATCAGGTTACCATGAGACCTGAGTTGCCTGCCATGAGCTGGGTAAAGTCTGACCCACCAAAACATAAATTTGGGCATGCACAATAGCACTCCCTCATAAAGTGGAATTGGTATATATGAAATAGAGCTTGAGCAGGTTCTAAAGTCACAGGTAAGTTACATGAGGAAGTTTTCCAAATACACAAAGCCACCACTCCTGCCACATTAGGTTCTCTTTCCTAATCAACAACTATGGCCTCTTGGGAAGTCCCTTACAATCAGTTGACAGATGAAGAGAAAACTCAGTCCTGCTTTACAGATGGGCTTGCATAATATGAAGGGACCATCAAAAAGTGGACAGTAGCAGAATTCAAGGCCCATTCTGGAACATCCTTGAAGGACAGAAATGAGAGGAAATCTTCTCAGTGTGCAGAACTTCAAGTAGTGCAACTGGTTTTTAATTTTGCTTAGAAGGAGGACTGACCAGAGGTGTATTTCCACCTCAATTCATGGGCTTTTGCCAATAGTTTGTATGTATGGTCAGGGGTTTGGATTGAACAGGTTTTAAAAACATTGATGACAAAGAAGCCTGAGGAAGAGATATGTGGGTAGACATTTCTGAGTAGGCCAAAACCATGATACTATTTGTGTCCCATGTGAATGCTCACCAGAGGATGACTTCAATAGGGGAAGATTTTAATAATCAAGTGGATAAGATGACCCATTCAGTGGATATTATTCAGTCTCTTTCCCCAGCCACTCATGAGCAATATGGCCATGGTGGTAGGGATGGCTGGTGTGTGTGGGCTCAGCAACATATACTTCCCCTCACTATGTCCAATCTTTCTACAACCAATGCTGAGTGCTCTACCTGCCAGCAGAAGAGACCCACACACAGCCCTAGATATGGTACTGTTCCCCGAGGTGATCAGCCTGCCACCTGGTGGCAGGTTGATTACATTCCACAACTTCCTTCATGGAAAGGACAGTGATTTCTTCTAAAAGGAATAAATGTATGCTCCCGATGTGAGTTTGCTTTTCCTGAATGCAATGCTTCTTTCAAACTACAATCTGTGGAATTATCAAATGTTTTATTTACTGCCATGCTATTTCAAATGGCATTGCATCTGATCGAGAAACCCGTTTCACAGGAAATGATGTGTGGAAATGTGTACATGTTAATGGAATTCACTGGATTTACCATGTTCCCCATCATGCTGAAGCAACTGGATTGATAAAATGGTGGAATGGCCTTTGAAGATTCAATTACACTGCCATGTAGGGGGCAATATTTCACAGGGTTTGGGCAAGATTCTCCAGGAGACTGTGTATTTTCTAAATCAGTGTCCATTCTATGGTCCTCTATCTCCCATTGTAAGTATTCACAGGTCCAGGAAATAAGGGGTGAAATTGGGAGGGGCACCATACACCATTTTCCCTATTTATCCATGAGGAGAAATTTTGCTTCTTGTCCTTGGAAGTCTACAGGTCTTGGTTCCAAAAGGAGGAATGCTTCCACCAGAAAACACAACAGTGATTCCACTGAAATGGAAATTAAGACTGTCACCTGGCCACTTTGACTTCGCATGCCTCTGAATCAAATGGCATAAAGGGAATTCATGTATGGGCTTGGGAGATTGATACTGACAATCAAGGGGAACTAGGATGGCAACTATATAAAGGAAGTAAAGAAGAATTTGCCTGGAATACAGCAGAATTCTTAGGGCATCTTTTTCTTTCTTTTTTTTTTTTAACATAAATGTTATTTTTTTATATATATTTTAAACAATGCTTAGATTACATAAATGTTGCACAAAAATTATGGGATTCCTATGTTCCCCACCTCCCACAACTCCCATAACATCCCACATAAACATCTTTCATTAGTGTGGCACATCACCTGCAATGGATATACACATCCTGGGGCTTTGCCACTAAGTATGGACCATAGTTCACATTGTAGAGCACACTCTCTCCCACACAGTTCTGCATGGTATATGCTGATATAAAATGGCCTATATCTGTCATTGTAATGTTTCTCAGGATAATTCCCAAGTCCTGAAAAAGCCCCTGTATTACAACTGCATTATCCTTCCCTGCCCCAAAAGCACCTAGTGACCACACGCTCCACCTCACTGTTATAATTTCTACCATTGCTTGAATCACAGTATGTCTACAACAGAATACCATTAAGTCCACTCTAGTCCAAAGCTCATTCCCCAATCCTGAGGAGTTTGGGATGGTGATGTCCACTCCACCTCCAAGTGAGAGTGGGCTTATATCCCATGGATATGGTAGATGGGATTATCCTGCCTGCAGCTTCAGGCTCTCTCAATTCCCTGAGATGGCCATTGTCCATCATAGTCTCCTCACCAGGAGACTTGGGTGAGTCCATTGAGCTGTAGAGTAGGAGTTGAAGCTCCACTGACATTCCAGGCACAGCTGGCACATGGGCAGGCCAGAGGCTCCAGTCTCTGGAAGTACACCTACAAACTCCAGCATCACATATAGGTTTAAATAGAAGGGAATGATGAACCATGTGCAGGGAGGACTTATTTGAGTCCAAATCTGTCACTCTCAGGAGCACAGATTCCAAAGTAGAGCCTAGTGATAAGACATCAATCTCTGGAGCTATCCCCTCTTATATAGGACTGGGTGTCTCCAGAGTCCTCAGGAGCTCCTCTGTTTTGGGTGATATCCATTTTGTCATTCTATGAGTTCCTACTGAGGTGTGCATAAGCGTTACTTCTGGGATGACCTCTCAACTCCCTTTGAAGTCTCTTAACCACATGAACTCATTTCTCTTTACCTTTTCCCTCTTTTATATAAGGTCTTTTTCCAGTCATAGTGCCAGATGGCATTTGGTATTAATCCCTCATTGCTAGGGAGTCTCATCCCCGGGAGTCATGTCCCATGTTGGGGGGAATGTAATGCATTCAAATGCTGAGTTTGGCTTAGAGAGAGGCCACATTTGAGCAACAAGGAGGCTCTCAGGTGGCAATACTTAGGCACCCCATAACAGTAGGCTAAGTTTCAATTACAAGAGCAAAGACTCATAAGGCTAGTCATCAATAACAAGAACCCATCAGGGGATCATCCTCTTTTGACAGACACTGCCCCTGCACTCGGGGGACTGTTGCTGCTGCCTTGGAGAATGTGGCAGAGCTCTCAAGGCTGGGAATTCAGTATTCCCTCATTTATTGAGTGATTGTCTACCCACCATGACCATGGCCCATCCCTTGATCGTTTGAACAATTTTATATATCTTTCATGTATATTCAGATGAACTTCCTCCCATGAATCCCCCATCACAGACACACCCCACCAATGACCCTCTGGAGTCCCCATTGTAATCCTTCTGTGATCTAAACCTTCCTTGAAGATAAAGCCCATATAATAACCAAATACAATTAATAAGAAAATGAAATAATGATCATAAGCTTAAATTCAAGAGATAGAATACATGGAAACTCAGAAAAAAAACTAAAAATAAAATATAATTAATGGATTGGGACATTCAAAAAATGGGAAAAAACAAAAAAAAATTTTTTTCAAAAATTGTTTCCTTTTATCAATGCCTAATTGGGTGTCCAGTCCATACTGTGGAACCTTCCTCCTGTCATTCCCCATTGTCTCCCAAATTGCCATTTAATTTTCAAAGAAGTGTTAGGTCACAGCAAAGTCACACACAGAATACTAGAGACTCTCATATACCCAACTTCCTACCCTTTTCCTCACCCCATATTAAAACCTTTGTGTGTGTGTGTGTGTGTGTATGGTAATATTGTTATAACTGTTATACAGATAGTGAAACATAGCTAATAAACATTCTCAATGGTTTACAGTATAATTCACAATTTAGGTGGTACAGTTTAATAATTTTTTAATGATATTTACCATGTCCTATGTCCACTAATGTAAGGTAATGAAAAACATTTCCCTTGACCACTAAGTACCCCCTGCTTGATCTTTTCTGTTCCTTCTTCCCCATACCCCTGGGGCACATGACACTTCCCTGTCTTGACTCATTGGATGACAAGATTCATAGTTACATGCCCTGGGTATTCTAACCTACCCTTCCTAATCTACCCACCTGTCAACCCTGCACCACCAAACCCATTAATATCACTACACACCTGACCTTTCTTTGAATATGCAACTGTAATCTATCATTTTCCATAGATTATGTCCATTTGGGTGATGGCTCACAACCTACTCTTCTCTTTCTCTCCCTTGTTAACCTATCTTTCAGACAAAGGTTCTCAGAGACTGCTCACTTTCCTCAATTCAAATCAGTGAGGTCATATACTGTTCATCCTTCAATGCCTGGCTTGCTTCACTCAACATAAGATCTTCAAGATTAATCCATTTTATTCCATGTGTTAGCACCTTATTCCTTCTTACAGCTGAGTAATATTCCATTGTATGTATGTGCCACATCTTGTTTATCCATTCATCTGTTGATGGGCACCGGGGCTGATTCCAACTTTTGGCAATTGTGAACAATGCCACTATGAACATTGATGTGCATATATCTATTCGTGTTTTTGCTTTCAATTCTTCTGGGTATATACCCAGTAGTGGAATCACTGGATCATACACAAGATCTTTGTTAGTTTTCTGGGGAACTATCAAACTGTCCTCCACAGTGGCTGGACCATCCACAATCCCACCAGCAGTGGATGAGGTTCCTATTCCTCCACATCCTCTCCAACACATATTCTCCTGTGTTTTTTTTAATAGCTGCCATTCTGATGGGTGTAAGATGGTATCTCATTGTAGTTTTGATTACCATTTCCCTAATAGCTTGCGATGTCAAGCATTGTTTCATGTGCTTTTTAGCCATTTGTATTTCTTCCTCGGAAAAGTGTCTTTTCAAGTCACTTGCCCATTTTTTAAATGGGTTGTTTGTCTATTTTAGAGGTGTAGGATTTCTTTATATATGCAGGATATTAGGCTCCTATCAAATATGTGGTTGCCAAATATTTTCTCCATTGGGTAGGCTGCCTTTTTATTTTCTTAATAACGTCCTTTGAGGTGCAGAAGTTTTTAATTTTGAGGATATCCCATGTATCCATTTTTTCTCTTGCTGCTCATGCTTTGGGTGTGAAGTTCATGAAACCATTTCCTATTACAAGGTCCTGTAGATGCTTCCCTACATTATCTTCCAACATCTTTATGGTTTTGGGTCTTATATTTAGATCTTTGATTCATCTTGAATTGATTTTTTTATAAGGTGTGAGATGATAGTCTTCTCTCATTCTTTTGGATATGGATATACAGTTCTCCAAGTACCACTTGTTAAAGAGGCCATTCTCTCCCAACTGAGTGGGCTTGGTGGCCTTGTCAAATATCAGATGACTGGATATGTGAGGATCTATATCAGAACTTTCAATTCGGTTCCATTGGTCAGTAGGTCTATTGTTGTCCCAATACCATTAAGTTTTGATTACTGTAGCTTTGTAGTATGTTTAAAGTCAGGTAATGTGGTACTTCCAACTTCATTTTTATTTTTCAATATGTCTTTGGCAATTCGGGGCCTCTTTCCATTCCAAATATATTTTATTCTTAGTTTTTCTAGTTCCTGAAAAAATAGAGTGTTGATTTTTATTGGGATTGCATTAAATCTCTAGATTAGTCTGGGCAGGATAGACATCGTGATGATATTTAGTTTTTCTATTCATGAACAGGGAATATTCTTCCTTTTTCTAAAAGTCTTCATTGATTTTCTTTAACAGTGTTGTATAGTTTTCTGTATATAAGTCCTTTACATCTTTAGTTAAATTTATTGCTAGTTATTTGATTTTTTAGTTACTATTGTAAAGGGTATTTTTTTTTAATTTCCTCCTCAGATTGCTCATTATTGGTGTACAGAAATGCTACTGAATTTTGAGCACTGATCTTATAGCCTGCAACATTAGTGAACTCCTTTATAAATTCTGGAAGCTTTGCTGTAGATTTCTCAGGGCTTTCTATGTACAGGATCATGTCATCTGCAAATAATGAAATTTTTACTTCTTTTCAATTTGGATGCATTTTATATCCTTTTCTGGCCTCAGTGCTGAAGCAAGTACTTCTAAGACAATGTTAAATAGGAGTGGTGATAGTGGGCATCGTTGTCTTGTTCCTGATCTCAGAGCCAAGGCTTTTAGGATTTCACCATTGAAGAAGATGTTAGCCATGTGCTTTTCATATATACCCTTTATCATATTCAGAAAATTTCCTTTTATTCCTATCTTTTGCAGTGCTTTTATCAGGAAAGACTGCTGTATTTTATCAAATGCTTTAGAGATGATCAAGCAATTTTTTTCTTTCAATCTGTTACTGTGGTGTAGTACATTGATTGATTTTCTTATATCTTATATCGAGCCACCTTGCATACCCAGGATGAAACCCTCTTGGTCATGGTGTATAATACTTTTGATATGTTGCCTTTAGCAAATATTTTCTTGAGGATTTTAGCATCTAGGTTCGTTAGAG